>JAQFYZ010001342.1:0-24665 GCA_034695085.1 Cylindroiulus punctatus | reverse complement strand
AAGCCTTATGTCAACAATTCTTCCTCCCTTTCACATCGTGACTGCCTTGTTTGCTTTACCATTTCCTGTGTGGGAAAGCCTTATGTCAACAATTCTTCCTCCCTTTCACATCGTGACTGCCTTGTTTGCTTTACCATTTCCTGTGTGGGAAAACCCAAATCAACAAGCCAAATTGCTCTGATTGGCCTGGCCGGGCCCTGCCCCCAGTTTGTTCAGTGATTGAAAATACTATAGATGACCCAGCTATGCAAGTTTGGGCTAATTGACCCGGCTGTGCTAATTTGATCCAGTTGGGCTAGTTTCAGCTTGCTGAGCTAATGTGCTAGTTTGAGCCTGTTGTGCTAGTTTGGGCCAATTGATCAGTTGTGCTAGTTTCAACTAGGTGAACTTGTTTGGGCTAATTGACCCAGCTCAGCCAGCTGTGCTAATTTGATCCAGTTGTGCTAGTTTCAGCTTGCTGAGCTAATGTGCTAGTTTGAGCCTGCATGTTGTGCTAGTTTCAACTAGGTGAACTTGTTTGGGCTAGTTGACCCAGCTGTGCTAGTTTGGGCTAGTTGACCCGGCTGTGCTAATTTGATCCAGTTGTGCTAATTTGATCCAGTTGTGCTAGTTTCAACTAGGTGAACTTGTTTGGGCTAATTGACCCGGCTGTGCTAATTTGACCCAGCTGTGCTAATTGGAACCAGTTGTGCTAGTTTCAGCTTGCTGAGCTAATGTGCTAGTTTGGGTCAATTGATCAGTTGTGCTAGTTTCAACTATGTGAACTTGTTTGGGCTAATTGACCCAGCTGTGCTAGTTTGAGCAAGTTGAGTGTACAGTTGAGAGGACTTACTATTTGGAAAAGACGCGAGTGTCCGAGGAGTTGTTGGGCAGCGCGAAGGAATAGCCCTCGTGGAGGACCCGCTCGTGGAGCAGCTTGAAGCTACAGTTCTTGCCCGTGAACCACTCCAGGGTGTGGGTCTCTGCGATGAAGGCGAACTTCTCGGTGAACGTCCTGGCCATGCCCTCCTCCACGTCGTCCACGTATGTTCGGTCGGTTAGCTGCATACGCTTCCAGGCCAGCTTGTAGGATGGCACCTCTGAATTCTGTTGGAGGTGAAGTGATATTTTGTCATCTTTGGGACATGTCCTGATGTAACGAGCTGACTTTGGTGAGCGTGACCTATCATACCTTGAACATCTCCTCTATCCGCTCCCCGATGCTCCGCACGAAGCCCACCTGGAAGGACCGGTCGCGCAGCACGTCCGCCAGCGTGTCCATCGAGGTGGATGTCTTGGCCACCGTGGTGAAGGAGATGAAGACCGAGGTGTAGAAGTTGTAGCAGACGAGGGCAGTCAGGCAGACAGAGAAGAAGATTACCTTGGCGGATGGACGGCTGGGCGACAGCGAACAACCTGTAAGTGTGTAGGTCTCAAAGGGGCTCAAGAAGAACAGATTCCAAATAGTGCATGTCATATAAATATTTTGTGTACATTTGTAGTAGGGCATATTTGCATACTGTATTGTACATGCACATCCAAAGAATATGCCCACTCAAGAGGTCTCAAGAAGTGCATGTCTCAAGAAAAACAAGTGATAATGTTTCAAGAAGTGCTTGTCTCAAGAGGTCTCAAAAAGAACATGTCATAATGTCTCAAGAGGTATCAAGAAGAACAAGTTATAATGTTTCAAGAAGTGCATGTCGCAATAGGTCTCAATAAGAACAAGTCATAATGTTTCAAGCAGTGCATGTCTCATGAGGTCTCAAGAAGTATGTGTCATAATGTTTCAAGAAGTGCATGTCTCAAGAGGTCTCAAGAAAAAATAGTCATAATGTTTCAAGAAGTGCTTGTCTCAAGAGGTCCCAAAAAGAACAAGTGATAATGTTACAAGAAGTGCGTGTCTCAAAAGGTCTCAAGAAGAATGTGTCTTAATGTTTCAAGAAGTGCATGTCTCAAGATGCTTCAAGAAGAACAGATTTTAAGAAGTGGAGGTGTCATGAAGAACAGATCTTAAAAGGTCACAAGTGGTACAGATCTGATCAGGTGCATGCCTCATGGCTCAATCTGACACTTGGCAGATGGACTCACCCTGCTGACAGAAGAGACCTAGAATCTGAAACACGACCGACCACCAGGGGTCGCGGCACTCCGACTCGCGGTCCTTGCGCCACACGTTCTTCTTGTTGTCCCTAAAGAAGACGACGGACGTCTCCGTGGGATGGTCCTTGGCGGTGATGAGGAGGCCACTGGCCACCAACCAGCAGGCGCCCATAACCAGCCAGATGGACCAGTGGAAGGGCCGCAGGTGGTTGAACACCAGGTCCTTAAGGGTAGGGGCGTCGATGCTGCGGCGTACCACGATGCCCTGGCTGCCCTGCATGAAGGGCAGTGTGAAGTCCATCAGCTGGACACGGACAGGGGTGATGGACAGGTCCATGGCCAGCATGTCGACCTCCTAAGGGCGAGAGGTCATGTCACTGTGTGACCATCACTAAACCGGTCAAAGGTTGCGCTTACATCGTTGAGGAGGGCTCCGATGCCGCCGGACCACTGGCCATCCTTGTCCTGGATGCCGTGCCGCACCTGCGACACCAGAGTATAGCTGAAAGTAAATTGGAATTAGTGACCGGGTCAGTCAAGCCCAAGGTCAGATGGAGTGTTCCACATACCTGAAATTTAGCCTGTTGGCCAAGGCACGGATGATCTCCATGATGATCCCGTTGGGGTTGCGCACGGTGCCATCCGCGTCTAGGTCGTACATCATGAACGGAGGATACTTCGGACATGCAATGGTCAGAAGTAGTCAGAAAAAGTCAATGAGCAGTTTTAGACTAACAATGTAAACTGTCAGCATAACCCCCTTAGAGGGAAATGATGAAAATTGTCCCCACCGAGGCCCAATTTTCGACTTTGTGCGCGGTTGTGAAAATATGACGTTTGGTTGTGGGCGGGGCCATGTTACGTTGTGCATCTCGAAGGGCAAAGCTCTATATTGCGCATTAAAATTAGTCAATGTGCTTTACATATGCCGTTGGTGCCAATCTGCGTCTTGCTTATTTCTCCATCTCCGCAATTCCGACTCCCAAGATGGCGGCAGCACGTGCCAAACCGGAATCATTTTCGAATCCTTAGTCCGCACGTGTGTCGGACACGTTTTTCAGAATTTGCGTGCCACACTTCCATCGGGGAGGAGAAAGAGCTGCTACTGCTACCGCCCACAACATTGCAGTTGTGGGCGGGGCCAGTTTTTATCCAGCCAATTAGAAATCACAACTGGTTGTGAAAGACGATGATTGGGCCCCTGTGTTCCGGGTATAGCATTTTGAGCATCCGTGGAAATAGCTATAGTCAAACCAAGAAGTGGTGGAACTGGGTCAAATGTACTGACCAATAGGGTCCAATCACGTGTTGGCGATTGATTTAGCCTAGTTGCGTACAATTGCGCGCCAGCTATCATCGACTGAAGTCGCATGGAAGCGCTAATCGACAAGGCACATCTCTCTGATTGGCTGTCCTTCAGTTCCATCACTTCTTGGTTCTACTATAAGTGTGGCTAGTGTGGAACTGGATCACCACCTCCACAACTCCGATGCGGTACAGAGACAGGCTCAGCTTGTCGCCAGCGACATCTCTGGGAACGCGGATGTGGTTTGAGCTGCTGCGGCGTACACGAGTCAGCGGCTGTGGCACGGGTCCCAACGAGGAAATTTCTGTGCCTGGTTTAATCAGAAAAGGACCAGTCAGCCATGCTGGGGACAATACTCCTAATAACGACATTAAAGATTCGTGACCGGACTCACATTGCGCATGCCTCGCGGCATCTCTGCCATAGGTGTAAATCAGCAGCCCGGCATTGCCTCCAACAAATGCTTGCATGGCACTGTCGTTCAGCGAATGGAGGAACGTCTCCTGTGGGTTAGCAGAGACATTTAGGACAGCAGATGCTATGCATGGACCAGATGGCACTGCGATGTGCACATTCAGATCGACATATTTTGAAGTTACCCAAATGATGTCCGAACTGTGACCGGCATGTTGGGCCGACATTCTCCGAATCCTTTCCAGGGATAGCGCATGTCCTAGGGGCACTCCGATGGACCGGATCTCCCACTTGCGGGCCATGGACAGCAGCACGTTGGACATCGCAGCAGAGGCCAGAAAGGCGACAGTGTTATCCGCTAAAAGCGACCGTTCGGCTGCAATTGTAAAATGCAGGCATGGGTCTGGACGTCTTAGCGATGCACAGCTTACTGGATGGCACAGTAATGTGCATTTTCCCCTAAAAATGGAAATTTTTTCCTGGGAATTTGAAATACATGTACCTTAATGGATTCATGACCATAAGCTTTCTTTCGCCTAGTTCACTATTCTGAAAACTGGTGTTACTAACCCCTACTCATCGTGCACCCATGACCTCAGAATGGTTTCGCCCATATCAGGTTACTCAGTGGGCTAATTCCTACGATTTCTTAGCCATAGTCGGCTCAACAAGACATGAGCAATTCTGGCAGCCAGTCAGAGGGATTCCGCTTATCGATAGGTTCGTCCAGGCTATTCCGAACATATAATAGCTGGTAAAAGGAAAATGGCTGCCAAGCTATACTTGCTACGATGAACGAAGTATGCATGAGCTATGATCCGTGAACACATGGCCGCGGCTCGGGAGCAAATAATGTCGTATGTGCGACCCTGGCCCCCGTCTTTGATCGGAGTCCTATTGCGAGCTCTAGAACGAGCCAATAAGCCGCATGTGCGACTCTGGGCCGACCACTGTAGGGCCGACCTCCGATTTGCTAAGACGCTTTTCGGCAGTGGGCACCCGTTCAGGCTCCGCCCTGTAAAAGTTGGATGAACCAATCGCAAACAGGAAATGCATCCTATTGGTTGAACGAACGCCATTTTTCTCTTCTCTCATTGAGCCGACTATAGCTCACTATTCTGGAAACGGGTGTTACTATAGTCGACTCAACGACAAAAGACAAAATTGGCGTACGTTTATCCAATAGGATGCCATTTCCTGTTTGCGATTCGTTCATCCAACTTTTAGAGGGCGGAGCCTAAATGGGTGCCCACTGCCGAAAAGCTCCTTAGCAAGCCGGAGGTCGGCCCAGGGTCGCATATGCGGCTTATTGGCACGTCATGGAGCCCGCAGTATTATGAGTCCTTCTCTTAGGCCATGGTCGCACATACAACATTATTGGCTCCTGAGCCGCAGCTGAGTGTTCATGGATCAGCGCTCATGCATACTTCGTTCACCGTGGCAAGTATAGCTTGGCAGCCATGTAGATTTTACCGGCTATTATAGGGTCGGAATAGCCTGGAATTACCTATCAATAAGCGGAATCCCTCCGACTGGCTGTCAGAATTTCTCATTTCTCGTTGAGCCGACTATAACCCCTACTCAACCAACTAACCTTGTCGGTGTGGGGGAATGTCCCTGCATCTTGCACCCCTCACCTCAGAATGGTTTCGCCCTCTATCAAGTGGCTCTAGTGGGCTAGTTCCCACGACCTCTTAGCTATAGTAAATCTGCCAAGTGATGGAAATGGGTCAAATGCACTGACCAATACACTGTAAACCGTAAAAGTACAAATGAAGTTTGTGTGAGGTTGGAGTGGTGTGAAGTGACAATGGCAAGGCCGGGTCAAACATAGCCAACATCGGAGCCGAACATAAGGCGTCCTTAAGGCCATCAAAAGCAATGTAGCTTCAAAACATTTGTACCCTTAAGGTGATACATTTGTACTTTTTCCGTTTAGAGTGTAGGGGCCAATCGCCCGTTGGCGATTAATCTAGCCTAGTTGCATACAACCAGTGCCACTGAACGGACTTTCGCCGACTGAAGAAACATGGAAGCGCTAACCGACAAGCCGCATCTCTGATAGGCTGGCCTTCAGTTCCATCACTTCTTGGTTCTACTATAGTGCTCGAATAAATTTCTCTATGGAACTCTAGTTGCTTAGGTCTATTCTTCTGTTTTAACTGTAAGTTACGCACATTGAGATGTTACGCCCTGCCGTCCCTTCGCGCATCGCACCCACGTAGGGTTAGCGAGTAGTGCAAATTACAAAGTTGTGAAATATTGTTCATACTTGGTATTTATTTGTTAGTTTGTTAAATTATTTGATAATGAAATTGTAAAAGTTGTTAGTATTTTCAAACTTTTACCTGCCCTGACTGCACCTATGACGTCCCCGCAGTTGAGGAGACCATCGAGGGCCAAGGGGCCACCGGATGCCACCCAGGCTTCCGGAATTGGTCCATGAACCTTGCTCAAGCAGTTTTCGATATACAGTCCTGCAACGAGAAGAGGAAAATCAGTTTTGCCTATGAAGTTTTTCTGTATTTTGTTTTCCTGTTTTAATTTTATTTCCTTTTATTTCCTAGCTGTTATATATATGTATGTATATATGTATTTTCTCACATTAAAAATGTTATTGAATTGAATTGTATTATATTGTGAACTGAACTTCTAGAAATAAAATGCAAAGTTATTTGCTATGGAAGTTTTAAGTTAATTTTTGAGATTATTTTTGAAACCATGATGGGCAGCAAATTGGTGGAAATAGCAAACCTTAAAGTATTGTAAAATGCACATATTTTCATATAAACTTTGATGGAAAATATATTTCATATGTATTTTATAAAACTAATTAATGTTCTTATGTCGGGTTTACATAAAACTTTTGACAGATTTCATTGTTATATGGAGAAATTTGCACTTTCATTTTACAAATCATTTTACAAATCATTTTACAAAATGATTGAACAGTTTGATATCAACCTTTATGAAGTAAAATAAATGTAGAAAATAATATACAACACTATTGAATTATTTTTGCAAAACTAATTAATGTTCTTTTTTTGGGTTTATATAAAATTTTTGACAGATTTCATTGTTATATGGGGAAATTTGCACTTTTATTTTTCAAATTATTGAACAGTTTGATATCCCTCCTTTATGAAGTAAAATCAAAAACAAAATTACATGAATTATTTTTCCAAAACTAATTAATGTTTTCCATGTTAATAATAGACACAATTTTTGGCAGATTTTATTGAAAATGTAAACTGTAAATTTTTGCTACTAAACTCGATTCCGAAGTGAAATGGAAAATGTATTTTTTTTCGAAAATAATATCTAACATTACATGAATTATTTTTGGCAAAATTAATTAATGTTTTTCATGTTAATAATAGACAATTTTTGACAGATTTCATTAAAAATGTAAATTGTTGCTACTAAATTATATTACATTCAGAAGTGAAATGGAAAATGTAATTTTTTTCCGAAAATAATATACAACATTGCATTAATTATTTTTGGCAAAACTAATTAATGTTTTTCATGCTACTAATAGACAATTTTTGACAGATTTCATTAAAAATGTAAATTGTTGCTACTGAATTAAATTACATTCAGAAGTGAAATGGAAAATGTAATTTTTTCCAAAAATAATATACAACATTGCATTAATTATTTTTGAAAATGCACTGAACAAATGACATCCATCTATTCACAAGTTAAATGTAAAATGTAATTTCTCTGAAAATTATATGAATTATTTTTCGAAATATTGGAGATACACGAACAAGTGTTTGGAGAAAATTTGAAACAATTTTCATTTGACAAAATGACACGAACAAATTTATTCCACCCAGAAGTTAATGGAAACTGCATTTTTTTCCAAAATAATGTACAACGTTGCATGAATTATTTGTGAAAATTTTGCGAAAATGCACGTAAAAAATGTTCGATTTCAGGACTTTTTGCCAATAAGGTGGCCAATTGAATTCTTGGCCAAAAAAATGTAATTTCCCAACTTTATGCGAAGTGCATTTTACATTTCTTTATTTTTCGTTTTGTGCTTCTGGGGGGCGGAATTTCCGAAAATTTTAATATCGGTTTTCCCATAAATTATGCGAGCTCGTATCACCAAATGGCGAAAAAAATCTCCAGTCATGAATATTTGAAAATGTCTTCTTCATCGTTGCCATGACACGAAAAATAAAAAAATGTGAAAAAGTTGCTGCATCGGCTATTGTTGAGGGCGTTTTCATTGGAGAAATAATAATTAATTGGAGAATAAATAAACCATCCAGCTCATGGTGCCACCCATGGAAATATATTTTAATTTATGACATTGTGAATTTTTTCTTTTTTTTTTTATCCGTTTTATGGCATTGTTTGCAGCTTTTGTTTTACAGCTGCTGCCATGGTGGTAATTAAGGAATGCAGTTAGCAATTATTGCTCAGGGGTGGGGTAGGGGTGGTTTTGATCAAAACACACAAAAATATTAAACTGGAGCAACAGCTGCTGGAACTAGTCAGGGACTATTGATTCATTTTGTAAAAGTCTGGGAAATTTAACAGATTTTTCGACATGAAATTCAGGAAATTTCCCATTTTCACTGTTGACATAATCTGTAAAAACAGCCAGATCTCAAAAATGCATTCTCTGATTAGGATTTGAAAACTATTGTTTTTTCCCTATGATTGTAAAAAATGTAATGATTTTTAAATTTAATGGTTTTTAAATTGAATGATTTTTAACTCAAGCTATCAATTGAAGCAAGCAGTTCTGTGGAAGCATCAATAATGAAAATGTAAATTTGCATGAAAGTTATCTAAATTTGAATTTTTTAGTAAAATGCTCCATGGCTCATTATTAAATGTGAGGGCACTTCAAGTTTATAAACAATGAACCATAAATATGCATTTTTTACATTAACATGTCATATTTTCGCATTTTTAATTGTCATAGAAGTTTTATTAAAACCTGGAAATGTCAGGGAAGTTAAGTTAATTGCTGGGTTTATCTCTATTTTTTTTAAATTTTATTTTATTATTTTATTTTAGATTATTTCTGTTGTTATTATTTTATTTTACTTTATCTTTGGTTGTTATTTTATTTTAGTTTATCTTTTTTGTTATTATTTGATTTTCTCTCTTTTATTATTATTTTATTTTAGTATCTCTTATGTTATTATTCTATTTTAGATTATCTCTTTTGTTATTATTTTATTCTAGTTTCTCTTGTTTGTTATTATTTTATTCTAGTTTCTCGTGTTTGTTATTATTTTATTATAGTTTATCTCTTTTGTTATTATTTTATTTTAGTTTATTTTTTTTATTTTTTTTTATTTTATCTCTTTTGTTTTTTATTTATTTTAGTATCTCTTTTGTCATTATTTTATTTTAGTTTCTCTCTTTTCTCATTGTTTGATTTCAGTTTCTCTTTTTTATTATTTAATTTAGTTTCTCTTTTGTTGTTATTTTATTTTATTATCTTATTTTATTTTATCTCTTTTGTTATTATTTTATTTTAGTTTCTCTTGTTTGTTATTATTTTATTATAGTTTATCTCTTTTGTTATAATTTTATTTCAGTTTCTCTTTTTTATTATTTACTTTAGTTTCTCTTTTGCTATTATTTTATTTATTTTATTATCTTATGTCTTATGTCATTTTATCTCTTTTGTTATTATTTTATTTTAGTTATTCTCTTTTGTTATTATTTTATTTTATCTTTTTTGTTGTTATTTTATTTTGTTTTATCTCTTTTGTTATTATTTTATTTTAGTTTCTCACCGTTATTATTTTAGTTTAGTTTATTTCTTATGTTATTATTTTATTTTAGTATCTCTTTTGTTATTATTTTATTTTAGTATCTCTTTTGTTATTATTCTATTTTAGATTATCTCTTTTGTTATTATTTTATTTTAGTTTCTCTTGTTTGTTATTATTTTATTTTAGTTTATCTTTTTTTATTTTTTTTTATTTTATCTCTTTTGTTATTATTTTATTTTGTTCTATCTCTTTTGTTTTTATTTTATTTTAGTTCATCTCTTTTGTTATTATTTTATTTTAGATTCTCACTGTTATTATTTTAGTTTAGTTTATTTCTTATGTTATTATTTTATTTTATTTCATCTCTTTTGTTTTTATTTTATTTCAGTTTCTCTTTTCTATTATTATAGTTTAGTTTCTCTTTTTTATCATTTTATTTTATTTATTTTATTATCTTATTTCATTTGATCTATTTTGTTATTATTTTATTTTCTCTTCTTATTATAAAACCAAAAAATAATTTGGTTTTGGGTTTAACGCAGGTAGGCAATCACTGCTAGCAGCCGAGCATTGCGGGCAGGCGCACTTCCAGGGGCAAATGGCAAGTTAGACTTAATGGTCGATTAGCTAACCAGCATTAGTGCCAAGTGGGTTGGGGCGTGTCTTGGCAAGTTTTTGCGCTCGATATTGCGCCACCTGGATTGCTGCCTAATTTTTAAAAGTGCAAACCAAACATGACTGTCGCTCTCCAGCAGTTTTTTTTGCTCAAACAACATCGTTATCGATTGTTTTTGGTCTTTTTTTTTTTTTCGGATTTTTTTATTATTACCGTCATTATTACTCCGGGTTTCGGTACCTGGTTTTGGCTGAGGGTGAAAATCGCTTTCTCAGCCAAAATTTCGCCGTCTTGGCATCTCCGAGCGGTGTCCGCGGGCCCGGCGCATAAATTTCGTAAAAGCCAAATTTGGGTTTTTGTGGTTTTTGGCAAATGCCAACGTCACCCCTCGCCACCCCCTAGTTTTATTTGCTCTCTCCAACACAATTCCTTTTATTTCATCTGCAATGTGTTTCATCGATTGTCAACCACTGCCAAAAATTGTTTGCCCGAGCAATTTTCGTAACACTTTTCATAACAATTTCGCTTTTTTTTTTTTTTTTTTTTGTCATCATATTTTCGTTTTTGACATTTTGTTTAATTGTTCTGGTAGCCTCAATAATTGAAATTATGCCAGAAATTTTCTGCAGACATTATGTCAGAATGATTTGATTTAAACATTTATAAATTCAGCCTGTTTTATGTGAAAACGTAATCATTGACCTATGAAACAGTCAAAATGGAAGACGAAATTTAAAATCTTTATAAGCAAGTAGAAAATTTGTGCACAAAAAGTACACTTTTTCTACGAGTTAGCTAATTTGCTAATTTTGCTTAAATTTGCTACACATAATGTCACCCTATGTTGGAATGATTTGCCCCAAACATTTATCACATTTTGCCTTCCATTCTGAATGTTTCAGAGGTCAATGATTATGTTTTCACGAAAACGTGCTAAATTTATAAGCTAGTAGAAAATTTGTGCACAAAAAGTATAAAATAATAACTGAGTACAAAGTGTGCATACACAGAGTACATAAAACCAAAAACGAAAAACAGTTTTAGATGACAATTTTTTTCAACTTAATTTTGCTACGAGTTAGCTAATTTGCTAATTTTGCTTAAATTTGCTACACATTATGCATGTTGAAATGATTTGCCCTAAACATTTATAAATTTAGCCTGTTTTAGTGAAAACATAATCATTGACCTCTAAAACATTCAAAATGGAAGGCGAAAATTTAAAGCTTTATAAGCTAGTAGAAAATTTGTCTGCAAAAAGTGAAAAATAATAACTGAACAGAAAGTGTGCATACTAAGAGTACATTAAACACTTTCACAATTTTAGATCACAATTTTTCTACGAGAAGAACACATTATGTCACATCATGTCAGAGTGATTTGCTTTAAACATTTATAAATTTTGCCTGTTTTAGTGATAACATAATCATTGACCTCTGAAACATTCAAAATGGAAGGCAAAAATGTATGAGCTAGTACAAAATTTGTGCACAAAAAGTACAAAATAATAACTGAACACAAAGTGTGCATGCAAAGAATGCATAAAACCAAAAACGAAAAAAATTCCATACTTTTAGATTACAATTTTTCCAAGTTAATTTTTCTACGAGAACAACACATTTTGTCACTGCATGTTCTAATGATTTGCTTTAAACATTTATAAATTTAGCCAGTTTTAGAGAAAACGTAATCATTTACATCTTAAACATTCAAAATGGAAGGCCAAAATGTAAAACTTTGTAATCTAAAATTGTGAAAGTTGTTTTCGTATTTGGTTTAATGATACACACTTTGTACTCAGTAATTATTTTTTACTTTTTGTGCACAAATTTTCTACTAGCTTATATTTTTTTCCAAGTTAATTTTTCTACGAGTTAGCTAATTTGCTAATTTTGCTTAATTTGCTACACATTATGCATGTTGGAATGATTTGCCCTAAACTTTCATAAATTTAGCCTATTTTAGTGAAAACGTAATCATTGACCTCTGAAACATTTAAAATGGAAGGCGAAAATTTAAAAGTTGATAAGCTAGTAGAAAATTTGTCTACAAAAAGTACAAAATAATAACTGACCACAGAGTGTGCATACAAAGTGTTAAGAATACATTAAACCAAATACAAAAAAAAAACTATTTCATAATTTTTGATCAAAATTTTTCCAAGTTTATTTTTCTACGAGAACAAAGGATTTAAGTTTCTGCTAAGGACAATTTTTCTGATTGGTTTCCACGATTTCAACTGATCTGCATTTGGTGCGACTCACGTTTAAACTGCCACAAATATTTGAACTTCCACTAACTTTTAACCGCAGATTAGCTAACCTGCATTTGGTGCAACCCTCGTTTGCCCAACCACGAACTCTACCAAATTGCATTTGGTACAACTTTCCCAGTTTTAATCTCCGATTAGGTTGACCTGGCGTGGTGCAACGCGCCCAACCTCTGACCCCTGAACTTTCCAGACTTAATAAACTTAACCAACTTAACAAACTCAACCAACTTAACAAATTTAACAAATTTATCCAACTGAACAAACTCAACCAACTTAACAAATTGATCCAATTTAACAAATTTATCCAACATAACGAATTTATCCAACTTTACAAACTTATCCAACATAACTTATTTATCCAACATAACAAATTTATCCAACTTAACAAATTTATCCAACTTAACAAATTTATCCAACATAACAAATTTATCCAACTTAACAAATTTATCCAACTCAACAAATTTATCCAACTCAACCAACTTAACAAATTTATCCAACTCAACAAATTTATCCAACTCAACCAACTTAACAAATTTATCCAACTTAACGAATTTATCCAACTTAACAAATTTATCCAACTTAACAAACTTATCCAACATAACAAATTTATCCAACATAACAAATTTATCCAACATAACAAATTTATCCAACATAACAAATTTATCCAACTTAATAAATTTATCCAACTTAACGAATTTATCCAACTTAACAAATTTATCCAACATAACGAATTTATCCAACTCAACAAACTTATCCAACTCAACAAATTTATCCAACTTAACAAATTTATCCAATTTAACAAATTTATCCAACTCAACAAATTTATCCAACTTAACAAATTTATCCAACTTAACCAACTTAACAAACTTAAGTAACTCACCCACGGTGGCGAAACAGACGGCGACCTGTGACCCCACGCAGATGAGCACCAGCCAGGGGTGCATGATGACTTAATGACCACTGGTCGAACGCCTTCACATGACACTTGACCAATATGGCTTTTCTTTACGTCCTGCAGCACAAGCGCCGTTGCGTTGCCCTGGAAATGGCTTTTACTTTTATGGCTTTTCGTCTGTTAATTGCGGACTGAGTGACCGCTGTCCAGCTTGTCCATCAGCGCTAATGGTGGCGGTTGACTCGTGTCCGACACTTGTTGGAAGAAAATCGATGGCCGCCATCTTGGAGCGCCGCTGCATTTTTCGCAGGTTTAAAACGCGCTGGAGAGGGCGACCTTTGACCTTTTACGCCATTTGTCGAACGTATGGAGCTGGTCTTTCGAAGAGTTCAGCGAGGCGATTTCAAGTTATCGAAAATGCATTGGTCGCCATTGCCAAATGTCAGAGTTTGGTTACCTGCTTTATATCATCGAATACACGTTTTATAAACGTTTCATGAAGCAAATTTGTCATGAAAATAATCGCCATGAGGTCACGAACGCGAATTCGTTGACAAATTTCGAGTCTGAGCATTTGCTCAGCTGCCGCGTCGGGTTTCCGCGTGCGAAAAATGCATTAGTCGCCATTGCCAAATGTCAAAGTTTGGCTACCTTCTTTACATCATCGAATATACGTTTTATAAAGCAAATGTTTATGCGGTTGTGATCGTTATTAGGTGGTGAACGTGATTTCGTTGACAAATTTCGAGTCTGAGCATTTGCGCGGCTGCCACGGCGGTTTTCCGCTTGCAAAAAATGCATTGACCGCCATGTAAAAAAATTTTTTTTGGGAGAGGCTCTATCTTGACCCCCACGGGTAATTTCTGCTAGTTGACCTTGTCAAATCTCGAGTCTGAGCATTTGCTCGGCTGCCAGGTCGGTTTTCCGCTTGCAAAAAATGCATTGGCCGCCATGTAAAAAAATTTTTTTTTGGGAGAGGCTCTATCTTGACCCCCACGGACAATTTCTGCTAGTTGACCTTGACAAATCTCGAATCTGAGCATTTGCTCGGCTGCCAGGTCGGTTTTCCGCTTGCAAAAAATGCATTGACCTCCATGTAAAAAATTTTTTTTTGGGAGAGGCTCTATCTTGACCCCCATTGACGATTTCTATTGGTTGGTCGTCGTCAATAGACATTGACTTTTCTCAAGATTGAGCATTTACACTGAGCATTTGCTCAAGTTGATTCTCAGCCAGATGCCAGGAGCGCCGTCAGGTGGCGCCACTGGTCGTCGACGGCCGTCGCTGCCAGTGTCGCATCTGCGCTGGTGGATCGATGTCGCTCTTCGTGTTCCTCCTCCTGGACCACCAGAGCATCTCCTAACCAGCGGACAGGTCAAAGGTCAGTCTGGTCAGTCGTTGTTCTCTAGCTAGGGGGGTGTGGGGGACACTGCAGGCACCTTATGGTTGTGCTGTTTGGTCAGCCTAATTTTCTGGTCATTCGTGTTGAGATGGGGCGGGGGGGTGGTGAGGGGTGGGGTGGTGATACGGGGTCAGGGGTGGGGGGTCAACATCGTTCTAAAACTGACTTGGGTGGCCGGTGGGGGGTGGACCGCTGACGTCACCGTCGAGGAGGTGCGCACTTGTTTACCGCCGTGGGAGGGCGCTGCTGTAGCGGATCGACTAGGGGGGGAGATAAGGGGTGGAGGAGGTGGTGACGTCACTGTGTCCGAATATAGCGAATTTGTCACTTACGAACTGGTGTTGGTTCAATTAGGCCGTTCAACTTTTATCGTTCAACTTTTGTTGAAAGCTGGTTGAATGACACCGTAGTCACTTCGGGGATAATGGGGTGGGGGTGGAGATGACGTCATCACTCGTCATCAGTTAGGGGGATGAAGTGCTGCCCCTGAAGAGATAGGGGTGAAAATTACAACGTCAACATTTAGGGGGTAAAGATGACGTCATCACTTGGTGGATGGAGGGTAGGGAGTGAAAATGACGTCATCACTTAGGGTCATGAAGAGCTACCCCTGAAGAGATAGGGGTGAAAATTATAACGTCAACATCTAGGGGGTAAAGATGAAGTCATCACGTAGTGGGTGAAGGGTAGGGACTGAAAATGACGTCATCAGTTATGGGATTAAAGGCTGGGGCGAAAATGACGTCATCACTTAGTGGGTGAAGGGTTGTGAGTGAAAATGACGTCATCACTCAGGGGGATGAAGAGCTACCCCTGAAGAGATATGGGTGAAAATTTCAACATCAAAATTTTGGGGGTAAAGACGACGTTATCACTTAGTGAGTGAAGGATTGGGAGTGAAAATGACGTCATAAGTTATGGGATTAAAGGCTGGGGCGAGAATGACGTCATCTTTTAGGGGGATGAAGAGCTGCCCCTGAAGAGATAGGGGTGAAAATTACGACATCAAAATTTTGGGGGTAAAGATGACGTTATCACTTAGTGAGTGAAGGGTTGGGAGTGAAAATGACGTCATCACTTAGTCATTAAGAGATAGGGGTGAAAATTACAACATCAACATTTTGGGGGTAAAGATGACATCATCACTTAGTGGGTAAAGGGTTGGGAGTGAAAATGACGTCATCAGTTATGGGATAAAAGGCATGGGCGAAAATGACGTCATCGCTTAGGGGGATGAAGAGCTGCCCCTGAAGAGATAGGGGTGAAAATTACGACATCAACATTTAAGGAGTAAAGACGACGTCATCACTTAGTCAGGGTTCATACGCACCTGGAAAGTCAGGGAAGAGCAAAAAGGTCAGGGAGAGTCAGGGAAAACTACGTTTTTCGCTGTAAAATCATGGAAAATAAGTTTTTTCAACAAAATAAAATTGAAAAATAAATTCCATCCCAAAAAATACCCCAAAAATTAATTTTTTACATGTTTATTAACTATTTTGAGATTTCTGCTGACCATTTCCAAAAGTTGATATTAATAAACATTATATTTTTCTCATGAGCAGGTTTAAAAAAAAATTTCTACACGATTTATAGGTCAGAGAAATTAACTCGGGTTGGTCAGGGAAAGTCAGGGAAATGATTTTGTAAATTTGAGTATGAACCCTGTGATCAGGAAAGGCGAAATTGCGTTTGGTAATTTTATGCCAGGTATTGATGAGCACTTGTTGACTCACCCCATGTTATTTATCACAGAATTTAGCAAAAGAATATTTTAGTCACCATTGACCATATTTCATACATACATGTTTTGATAATACAGTAGAACCTGTCTAACTCAATACTGTGTGAACTTATAACCTCCATAACCTAATATCAGCGGCCGGTCCCGAGCTCGTCCCCATGCTTGATTATTGTCCCTGCCTAAGTCAATAACCTGTCTAAACCGATACGTGATGCCCGGTCCCTGCAGTATTGGCTTAGACAGGTTCTACTGTACTTTTGAGAATATGAAGAGAATTACGGTGATAATGCGAGAAATGTGGGGCTGACCCCTCGTTCCAGGTCGCCATGTCTGACGGCGTTGAGCCGAGCCCTCCGAGCGCCAGGTCGAAGGTCAAGCCCCGTCCGGCGCGGCTCAAGACGCCGCTGGACCAGGTGCTGTCGTCCGCCGGGGGCGCCACCAGCTCGCGCCACCACCGGCCGATCGGCACGCCGCCGCCGACCAGCCTGCGCAAGTCGGCCTCGGTGTGCGAGGCCGGCGGGGGTCAGGGGTCATCGGCGTCCTCCTGCTCCTCCGACCACTTCGGCTTCCCCAACATCAGCGTGGAGATCGAGTGCCCGGAGGGCGCCGCCGACCACGACCCGGAGTGGGCCGCGCAGCCACCGCCGCCGCCGCCGGCCACGGACAACCGCCGGGGGTCGCTCATGTCCCTGGAGAACAACAACGGCGGGGGCGGCGGCCTCAGCCCGCCCACCCGGCTGGTCACCAGGGACCAAGACGGCGTCGTCTTCGAGGTGGCCGGCGGTCAGCAGGCCGGGCCGCACTGAGCCGCATGTAACGGCTATTTTACATAGTTTATGTAATACCAACAAAATGTTTGTTACCTGGTCGTCTGGCCAGACGTGGCCTCGGGCGAGTTCATCTTCTTGCGTGGACGGCCGGATATGACTTGGCTTCTCGCATCGACTATCATCTGGCCGGATATGGCTTCGTGCCTGTTTGGTGTTTACGGCGTGGAGCGACTTTCATCCGGCCAGATATGGTCTGACGTCTATTTGCTGGCATTGCGACCTTCATCCGGCCAGATATGCCCCCGCCACCATGCGACGGATGCGGTCGGTTCGTGATCTCAGCGGGCAGATATGTCCAGATATGTGGCTAGGTGTGCGTGCGGGTATACAGTGGCTCGAAGAAGGATTGGCACAGTATGAAAAATGTGGTTCACTGCATTGTACATTCATTTGAGTACATCCTGTACTCATGCACATTCACATAAGTACAGTTGTAAGCGTGACTCTACTATAATAATTAGTCACTTTGTTGAAAAAAAATATATGAGTGCTATATCGAGCATTTAACACTATAGTGTTTTCACTCACTGAATGGACTATGACGTAGGTTCAGACCAATCAGGATGGAAAAAATGGTTTTTAACGGTTTCGAATTAATCTTGCCATGCCTTATGTCAACAATTCTTTCCTCCCCTTCACATCGTGACTGCCTTGTTTGCTTTATCATTTCCTGTCTGGGAAAACTTAATCAATAAGTACCATTTCCTGTCCAGGAAAACTTAATCAATAAGTACCATTTCCTGTCCGGGAAAACTTAATCAATAAGCCAAATTGCTCTGATTGGTTGTCCGAGCCTTGCCCCCCAGTTTGTTCAGTGAGTGAACCTACTATAATATTGTAATTGTCAATCAAGAAATTACTGAAAATTACACGAAAACCCAAGATGAACTGCGTGCGAGCGCCTCGGATAGCACTTCAAACAGTCTACTTTACATAGTTTATGTAATATCAACAAAATTATTTGTGAAATATAAAATTTAAAAAAAAATAATTGAAATTGCAAGATTTCCTACACCACTTGCTTCCACGCAGCCATCTCCGTATAGTTTAGCGTGGAGGTGTCTATTAAATACGGACAGTAGTCGATTTTATAATTTATTTAATCCGCTCTCGATTTCACACATTTTTATTACATGAACTATGTAAATGAAGTCACGTTTACATGCAGCCGCACTCCTTTTGACCTACCAATGAACCACGTCTTTCTGACTTTGCCAATACTTTTCAAGCCACTGTATATACGTGCGGATATGTGGTTAAGTGTTCGTGCTTCGCAACTGTCCCGTATACACACATGTCATCACCAGGACCAGATCTGGCCCGATCCTGCCACTCTCCACCCGGCAACTTTCGGCCTGTCGGACATGGCCGGACACTGTCTCCTGTCGTGCTGTTCGAACCACAAAACTGTCCGTTGCCACAGCGACGCTGTTTTCGTCGTCGTCGTCATCTCTCTCTCTTTCTCTTGATTCTTCCAGCCGAACGTAACCTTATTTTTGGGATCAAGAATTATTTTTCGGATAAATATATATGAAATATCGACTATATATGATATGAACGTTATTATCGACTGCTTATACTCACGTTCGGTGTATATCAAACGCGGCATTATATATATTCTATAGCGACTGTTACGCATTATCTGTGAGACATATATTATATGAACATATTTACAAAGAGTATATATTGCGCGGCTCTTAATGTCGCCACAGGTGGCGCTGGCGTACTTGCACCCAGCGGGTTGGTCATTTGGTTAACGTCTCCGCCTGCGGTCGGGAGATCTGGGGTTCGCTCCCGGGGTCGGCTGACCTCGCTGTGGTTTTCGTGGTTTCCACTGCCCTTGGGCGAATGTCGAGGTCAGTTCCCCTTCCAAACCGGTCACGACCGTCCCAGTCCCTTCTCATATTTCATTTCTTCGCCGTGCTTGTTTGCTATTTCCGTCTTGTTTCCTTCTCGCAGTTGTTTCGCAATGCTGCTGTTGCTATGTTTACGTGCTTTTAGGACGCCTTTTAGCCTCGTAGGCCTTGCGCCCTAAAGCCTCATGCACACACACGCACGCTGGCGTGCTTGCATTTTTCAAACATTAAAACTCGCCTTTCAACGGCCCTTTCACTTGTTTCTGAAATTTAAATTAACACATTTTCAATAGTGCACATATCATTATTATTTTTTAATTGAAATCTGGCATTTTGAGTCACATTGTCATCTTACTTTTCATGTCCTCTTACTTTTCACAAAAAAGGGAATGACGTCCCGTCGGGTCGCCAGCGCCACCTGTTGCGCTGTGTCTGTCCACTTCCTGTCGTTGAGGGACCGTAGTGACCGCTAGTCGTTTGTGGTTAACTGACGTCACTGTGATGTTCTAAAGTTGATTTTGGACCCGTTTTCAGAATTGTGCTTAGAAACGAGTTTCATCGTATTTGATACCAGTTGCGCCTCGCCGAATGGAAAATTTCAAATTTCGTTTCATTCGATTTTCATTTTATTTTAAAACGACAAATGTGTTTATGGTGGAGAAACAATGACGGAGAAACGTTTTCACAGGATGCAAAACTGAATTTAGGCGACAGTTTAAAACAGTGGCTGTCCCTGAAAGTGGGCAAACAATGCGTGCTCTGGAGTTGGCAGTGATTGCCCTCCTCAGGGGCAGCCCCTACAGACACTGTCTCCCAGCTGATTTTCTGTTTCCAGTTTTTCTATCAAACGCTTTTCTCACCATACAGTGTCTCCCCAGTTTTCCACTCCTTTTTTAATTCTGTATCCCACTATCCTCTTTCATTCTCCGCCTCATTGTTAAATCCTTTCCCCCTTCTGTCTTACTGTCTCCAAGCTATCACATTACTTTCTTATTCCATCTTACTGTCTCTTAGCTATCCAATTCCTTTTTACTGTCTCTTAGCTACCCCATTACTTTCTCCTGCCTTCTTATTGTCTCCAAGCTATCCAATTACTTTCTCCTGCCTTCTTACTGTCTCCAAGCTACCCCATTACTTTATCCTGCCTTCTTACTGTCTCCAAGCTACCCCATTACTTTCCCCTGCCTTCTTACTGTCTCTTAGCTATCCCATTACTTTCCTCTGCCTTCTTACTGTCTCCAAGCTACCCCATTACTTTCTCCTGCCTTCTTACTGTCTCTTAGCTATCCCATAAGTTTCCCCTGCCTTCTTACTGTCTCCAAGCTATCCCATTACTTTCCCCAAGCTATCCCATTACTTTTCCCTGCATTCTTACTGTCTCCAAGCTATCCCACTACTTTCCCATTCCTTCTTACTGTCTCCCCGCCATTCACTACTCGATTTTTACTGTCACACTTTCTTCTTCCTTCTCTATTTTGACGTGTACTGTCTTCTACCTTCTCTATTTTAATCCGCACTGTCTTCTACTTAATCCCTCTTGCTTGAGGCTATCCTTCACCACACTTTACTTTCTGTTTCATCTTTCTTAACCCCTTGTTCACTTATCCCATCTTATCCCCTTCCCTTCTTGATTTCCTTTGTTGTCCCTTTTGTAACTAACACTGTCTCCTGCTTTCCACTTGTTCTCACCTTCCTTCTGTCTGGCCTGCTTCCCATTGATCATCACCTTCTTTCTGATCCCCCATCCACTTCCCTGTAGAGCCTCGCTGTCTGCTACCTTCCCATTCCCTTCTCTACCGCACCCTTTGTTTGTCATCATTGCTTTTCACTGTCTTGTCAGTCATTGCTGTCCCCATCTTTCCCATTTCCGTTTTTCAACTTCATCACCACTACTTTTACCTTCTTACTTTTCCTACATGTAACATTTTCTCGAGTTCATTCCTGCTGTCTTCTACATTTCGTCCTCGAGGCATTGCTTCTGTCTCCTACTTTCCCACGATCTTCTCTTTCATTCTCGCTGTCTTACTTTATCCTTCCCCAAATTCCCCTTGTCTCCCATTTTCCCAACATTTCTCACACACAAACACTTCTGTATTCGACACTTTCCACTTCTGAAGACCACTGTCTACCACATTCAATCCCAGCCACCTTCACCGGCCCGCAGCTGGCCACAGCACTTGAACCGTCATCACTCGTTTCGTAACCGAGCACGTTGGTCATTTGGTTAACGTCTCCGCCTGCGGTCGGGAGATCTGGGGTTCGCTCCCCGGTTCGGCTGGCCTCGCTTTCGGTTTTCGTGGTTTCCACAGCCCTTGGGCGAATGTCGGGGTCAGTTCCCCTTCCAAATCGGCCACGACCGTCTTAGTCCCTTATCATATTTGATTTCTTGGCCGTGCTTGTTTGCTAGTTCCATCTTGTTTCCTTCTCGCAGTTGTTTCGCGACGCCGCTGTTGATATGTTTACATCGCTGTTCGGGCGCCATTTAGCCTTGTAGGTCTTGCGCCCCAAAGCCTCATACACACAATCGTTTCGTTTGAGTTCAGCTGGAGTTTTGATGTATTTTTTGCGGGCCCCGAGCTTATACTCACGCAAGTGTCTAATAAACTTGGCTGTCCTCCCAGCTGCGCGCTGTCCCTGTCTCCTTTTTTCTGCTCCTCACAGCCTGGGGCACCTTCTGGCATCCCTGGCGTTGACGCAGCGCGTCTGCACCACGCCGATGGCACTGGTCTTGCGTCCTATGGCTTCCTCCACGTTGAGGCGGCTCCTCCTGAGGGCCCTGGCGGCCCCCTGCAGCTGCGGCACCCGCTCCGAGAGGGCGCCCAGGTCTCCCTCCGCCTCCGCCAGCTGCCGCTGCAGCATGCTGCTCAGCTCGTCCGCCCCGTGACCTCCGACCCGACGCCGCATCAGCAGCTGGCCCCTCACCAGGCCGGCGCCCTTCCGCTTCTCGGCCAGCGCCCTCTGCAGCAGGGCCTCGCTGTCGCCCATCTCCCTCATCTGGTCGTCCACCTGTTGGAGAGAAAAACGGTCTCTTGTTTCAATATTTTTAACTGGTACAGTAGAACCTGTCTTAACTGATAACCTCCATAAGCTAATATCATTGGCCGGTCCCGAGCTAATCCCCATGCTCGAACTACTAATGCTTCATTCACACTTGCAATTTTTTCCCACGTACGGAGGAAATTTTTTTCATTTTATGTAGGTACACCTTGGGCAAAGTTGGGCAAAAAACTCCATAAGAAGAAAAAATTATCTTCGTTTGTGGGCAAAAATTAAAAGTGTGCAGTGAGCATAAACCTCCGTGCTCCAATATTCAATCAGATTTATTGGTCCCACAACTTTTGTTAACTAATATGCCTCTACGAATACTGTACTTAAACACGTCGGAAGTAATCCTGAATGCCTTTCTGGACCATCTGGCGTGTCCGAAGAGTGCTCGCACTTGCCTTCATCCACTGCAGCGCCAAGACAGTCATTGTTGTTGTCTGCCTGCTGCACCATCTGCTTTCTGAAGCAGTTCGGCCGCTTGAGTCGTGGACACTGTGGCCTGGTCGACCTTGACTTTGTGCTCAGCTTCAAGCCATGGGACGAGCTCATTCTGACTAAGGGTAGGGTGCTTCTGTTTGTGCTCACAAAGGGCAGTGCGGGCCTTATCAGGCATCGTCGTGTATGAAGTGGCAGGCTGAGGCATTTTGGTTGGCTGGCGTGGTTGTGGTTTGAGGTGTGGTCTGCAGTGTTTGTTTTGCCAGGGGGCGCAAAGGCAATCGAATGTTCCCGGGGCAAGATCCCATTTCCTGGCATTGGCCACCATCGAGCATTCACCACTACATATACAGTAAGATGGGTGAAGACTTAGTGGTGGGCACTGGTGGCCTGTGACAGGAAATCTCCTCCTTGAGTGAAAAATCCATTAAATTAATGACCCCGCCTAAACCTATAACTTGTCTAACCTGCAGTATTAGCTTAGACAGGTTCTACTGTATTTTGAAAATTGTTCCCCATTCTGGATTGGCCGATCGACAATCAGTGTTAGGGGGTGCCACTAGCTCGCTATACCATCGCCAGGTGGTGCTCCAGGTCCGCTTTCTGCTGCTGGGCGTTGTCGATGACCTCTTGCAGTGTGCTGGCCACCTTGTCGCTCTGGGACACGAGGTCCATGGTCAGCTTCTGCAGGACGTTGGTCACCTTGTCGACCAGCGTCTTAGCGGCCGTGATCTGGGCCGCGGCGCTCTTGATCGCGTCGTTCGATTCGACCATGCTCGCAGCGCCATCTGTGGCCTCCTGGATCCTCCTTCGGTTGGTCGACGACAATCTGTTTAATATTATATAATGTGCAACGTGATTTTATGCCCTGTGTATTTGATTCAAAGGTTGTTGTTTCCAAAGGTTGCCCTTCATTATTGTAATGTGAACGTTATTTCTTCCTGAAATGTGACTAACAGGCATCTGAAGTGCCCCCACTTGTGATGAATTCATGAATAAAGAATTCACAAATGACAAAAATGATGAAAACAACGAAATAAATTCCCGAAATTTCCGCTTGCTTCCATCTGTATAGCAGCTCGCAGACTACCAATATGGCAGCGGGGGCTAGTGCCCCTGGACCCCCCTTTGACCTAACCTTTGACCTAACTTATCCAAAAGGTAAAGTTAGATTGGCCACGAAAATTTGAGATTCACGGATGTCAGTCTCATAATCCTGTCCAAGTTCTAGCAACTTCCTGTGGAGTTTTCCTGGATGGTTGACAACAAATCACTGTAGAGTGTAGTAAGAAGCGTGAACAGAATAACTGTTGGATGAGTATTTAGCTTTATTTTGATCTATGTGAGATTGATACAAAATATGTGGCTACAAGCATCAAACATTTGACACTGGCTCACTGCTACTCAGAATTCCAACTGACTTACAGCACAAAATCATCTCCCTTATATACCTTCTGAAAAGGGGTGAGAAGTGGTAACGGGGTAGTAGTGAGGTCTGTCCAGGGGCCAAACCTTGAACTTCAAATTGCAACTTTACCCTTTTACAACCAGTAGTTTACGGCACATGGGCAACAATAAAATGCTAACAAAAAACAAAAAACGAGAAAGTAAATGGTTTTATTTGGTCATTAAGACCATCTGTCGCTCTTGGACAGAAAGACATTGGGGTGACACCCATCCCAATTGTTTTATGGGTCCAGTTTCAACAGTGAGCTGGAGCAGGACAGAAAAATGGCAGCTTCAATGTAACTGTCTGCCAACTGTCTCAGTAAATAAAATTTGGTATTTTTTTCTGGTTTTCTTCCCAACATGAATTAAAACATGAATTTATCACAAGCGGGGGCACTTCGGATGCCTGTTAGCCACATTTCAGGTAAAAATAACAACGTTTTCAATAAAATAAAGAAGGGCAACCTTTGGAAACAACAACCAAGCTCTATTTTGCCCTTAAGGCTCATTACAACAGAAAAAAAAATCCTTATAGATTTTGAATTTGGCACCACTGCAGGCAATCGGCAGTT
>JAQFYZ010001341.1:0-24667 GCA_034695085.1 Cylindroiulus punctatus | reverse complement strand
TTGCATGGTGGAAATATTATGCAGGGTGTCCGAAAATTACCACGCATTTTCAATGGCCCTTTCGATCAGCCTTAACAGGGACTTGCGTTTTTTGGAATGCGTTGTTGAAAACTTATTGAAATGTATATTATAGTAATAAAAACGTTAAGTCTATGTTTGACCTCTTTATTTTGCTATATGGGTGATAGAGGGCAGCACCTGCCATCTGAGTGGGAATATAAGAGATTTACTGTCGTTGCATGGCCAAATAAAGAATATCTCAAAAAAATTCTAATAACGAAATGTCTTTCCATTTTATTTAGCGCAGGAACTTATATATAAACTTTGGATTAAAACATTTAGTTTCATTTTAAATTATCATATCTGTCCAAAATAATCAAAATTCAATTGTAAAAAATCACTTTCAATGGGCACCGTTGGATGCGCGGTGATGCAGCATCACCTTTAAAATGCAGACGCTGCGTGAAAAAAACGCACGTTTTGCAGACGAAAGATGCCGACCAACCCCACAAATACAGCTAAGGCGCTTTTCTCCCAGCCCTACTATAGCAGACAGGTGGCAAGTAACACATCAGTGCCATCCAAGCAGGAGGCATGGCAGTGAAACATGGCAGTAAAGAGACCAGGGGCATATGTATATGTAAAGGGGAAAATAAGGACGAAGGCTAGCACTTTGTACTTGAAATTTTGACTTTAAATTTGGTTTATTTTTAAGTGAAGTGTCATGATATCAGAGCGAATAAGCCAATTTCCTCTGAGTCTGTTGTCTTATGATTATATTTTGCGGTATTGCTGTATCCTACAAGTGTGGCACATAAACTTTTAAGAAGGCAAATTAAAAGGAGTAGTCGACTCACCAAATGCTTCTAGTGGATATTTGTGATTAATGTTTTTTGTGAATTAAGGTTCTGGAGAACTCCTAGAAGGATAATATCCGACTCGCAAGCAAGATTACTTAATTCAACAGAAGATAATGACATTCTACAAAAAAAAGAAGAAAACGAGATTACAAAAACTAATTCCCATCATCAACGATCATCATCCAGAAGAAGATTCTGAGAAGATAGGAGCAGACTAGCTCATACCCCAAGGGAACTCTCAGGTATTGCTCCTACTATACTACTGCATGCTAAAAACGTGCGTTCTAGTAGGACACGCACGTCAAAAAATGACGCTGCGGTACCACATTTGACGCACACACTCGTGTGTATGCGGCCATTGACAGTAATGCTTTTGACAAACGCACGTCGAAAAACGCTGCGTTTCTGCGTCAAAACTATGCTCATCTGCAGGGACAAAACCGTACACAATTCGGATGTGGTTACGTAATTTATGTACGCTCCCTTGACAACAAACATGTTCGTCATTGACTTTTTCAGATTTTAAGTCAGGTTTTGAAACCTAAAGTCAGATAAAGTAAAGGATTGATTTTTTTAAACGAAACCATTTATGTAGAAATATGGAAACCTCTCAACTCCACTCAATGAAATTTCAAATAATGTAAAATTATGGATTTCCATTAGAATCAACGGAATGATAAGGGCTGCAATAAAAATAAATGTTACCCACATCTTATAAGCTCCTGCTCATATACATGTATAGCTCATGCATCTTATAAAAGATATTGCAGATAACACTCGCATGACTGCAGCAAAATGGTAGAAGAGAGATCGAGACCGAGAGTGAAAGAAGAACAAACGACTTACCATTTTAATCCCAGATCGAAAATGTTGTGATTTGGCTACTCTAATGCCGAGTCTCGCATCTGCTACTTAGCAGCTAAACTTGTGAAAAACAACTGCCGAATTCGATCCTGTCAAACTAAAAAAAAATTAAAAGTAAATAAACTTGATCACCAGGGTGGATCACAACCCAGGCCCTTTGCTCAATCGTGTAGGCCCCGGTTTCGATAGTCAGTTTTTCCCAGCTAGATTACAAATTCTCACCATTGTCTCTTCTTGAGTTTGGTTTTCCAATTGTCAACTCCGCAGTTTATGCAACGTAATTTGCTTACAAAAATGAAAAAATTACTTCCAAATTTGGCTATTTTGTATAGTAGAGCGACAGCAACCCAAGTGCATCGCAACCAAAATGCAGCCTGTGAAGTTCAAATTCAATAAAATATACTCCAAGTATGATTAATCAATTTTTCTTTGCACAATTTTCCTAATTTTGGTGCGCATGCATGTATAGGCTTCATTTAGAAAATCGAGTCTGGTCTGACCGCATACTTTGTTCCTCCATGTTGCCATGAACATACAGTACTTGGTTAGGAAACTAAAAACCTAAAGCCCTGATTACAGTGATGTTATTCTGGGACAAGGTAAGCATAAACATGTACAGGAAATAAGTACCGTTGGACTAAGTTTTATTTCCATTTGTTTCCACTTTGTCAGGCCCCAATACAGATACTTTCATTGAAATGTTTTCAAAACAAGAATAAGTTATGTAGTTAAAGATGAGCTACTAGCAGCATTAAGGTCGTTTTTAAAATGGAGAAGGAAATTAAAAGTACGCCTACCAAATTATTGCTTGCAAGTCCAAACAACGCTGGTCGCTCACTGGACTTGATACACCAGAAACAGGTTGACCAAAGTAAGCCTTTTACAGAGCGCCACCTATGATGAAATTTTCACAACAGGACATCCCAATACAAAATGGCGCCCATGGATGCACACATCAAAAATAACCGCGCCACTTTCGACCCAAATTTAGTTCCACATTTCCTTCAATAGAAAAGCTACGCAGCCAACTTCAGTATTTTCAAGGTTTTATAAAACAGTACAGCTGTTTCATTACAGCGAATTGCAGGTTGCGGATCGGCAATTTTAAAAACAATATAAAATTAATTTGGCTACATGTACACATGTATGTCATACTGTACATGCTATGAGGTGCAGTGCCATCTAGCATTTTCTTGTGATAAATCCTTGCAAATACTACAGGTGATTGTGGTTAATCACAACATTTCAACATTTTTCGCAACAGCTGGGCATTGTCCGTTAGCGCTTCCTCTGTAAGTCTTGTAAGACTGCTTGGAATAATTAATATCATCATATGTGATCCCTGAAGTACACGTTTAATAAGAATGGGGAAAACATCAAATATTCCAATAAAAATGTCACATGGCACGGTTTTTTGATTACATCATGAAAGATGGGAGCTGCTTCGAACAGGTAATCTACCAAGTTCCGTGGCCCTCTTCATCACGAATGACGTCTGCCACATACGCTTGTTTCAATTATTAAACCAAATATTGTCAAAATACATGCCTTTGCAAGATGAAACCAAGATTCCACTCATCTATGGGGATTTTTATAGGAAAAATTGATGGTCGTCTCCTTCAAAATGAAAAATTACAACATTGTTCGAAACGCTGCGAGAACAGACTTGTCCGGTGCATATTATTGGCAGAAGAACGTGAAGCTGCATTACGATTTAAGATGGAGGCGTCCAAGAACAACGAAAATGATGCAAAAAAAAACCAAAAAAAGCGAATAACTTATGCCTGAGACGTAGTGCTAGGAATGGATCCTGGAGGCATTGACGGTGGACCAGGAGCGCAGCCCACCGAATTCACTGCTAGTCCCGAACTACCTGAAACAAAAAAAATTCCTTAAGTCAATAATCCTGAGGCTTTTTAGCAATGGCTGTCAAAATCCAGTAGTACGAAAATTACAATCTTTTTGCGAAACAAGCGGATTGTGACTTTTACTACATCTCGTAAACATTTACATGGATTTTGAGGTTAGCCATCATGGACGCACACAAATTTCTCTTCATTCGAAAATTAAACAAATAGGAAATGGAACATGCGAAAGAGTTGAAGCGGCAACAGGTCACTACTGACAAGTTTTGAAACCCACTATCTCCCGGAATTGGCATTACTGACATTTTAAAGAGTTCACAATTAGTATTGGTGGCTCACAGTGGGTCAACATGCATCGGCACTCGGATCCATGTTAGACCTGCTGCAGCCAAGTTAGGGACCTCCATTAATGATGAACTCTTCAGTGATCTTAAAAGTAAGAAATAGCGAAGCGCAAACCCATGCGAAAGGACAAATGGAAAAAGACTGACAAATACGAGAAATAAATAAAATGTAAATGCACCTGCAAGCGGGGACTGTGTTATCTCTTCCATGCTGGCACACAAAGGGCACGGTCAGTGAAGGTGCGTCCAAGGTTCGTAAGAAAAGCAAGATGCACATTAAGAAAGCGCATTAAAATAAAGATGTAAAAAGCAAAAATAAAAAAATTGACCCTGAAACATTTACAGTTCAATATGGCAAGTTCCCTATGTTCTCAAACACTGCTCTTTTTGCCACACACAAGACCAATTATGGCCATAAGGATGTCTGCACAAGGAGAAGAAAAGGTCGGAAGGTAGTAGGGTAGTCGTCGATTTAAAAGGAACTTGCCTGAAAATAGTGGTGGAAAAATGTGAAAACCAAGGACAGGAAACATGGCATAGCAGCCAAATTGTTTTTGTCATTTAGGATTATCAGCTTCCCAAAAATCTTAATTGAATAATTTTGTGTAGGGTGCACTTAGCAGCCTTCGGAAACACCAAAAGTAGGGGATTAAAGTGCAAATAGAAAGAAAACACATTCTTGAACGCATTATTCTAAAGTTGTGCAAGAAATTTTAAAAAATGTATAGGAACATGACTGGCTTCATCTAATTCATGGCAATTTTTTGAGATGCAGTGAAAAGGAAAAGTAATTCTGGAAAAATGATTATATGCCAATTACAATGAACCATAATAAACCAATTTTAAAACCATCACTTTCAGAAAACAGAACGTGGTTTGTACTACCATGGGGGGAAGGCACTTTAGGGTCTGGTACCTCACATCAGGACCTGACCCAATAGAGGTCAATCAGGAACTCTGGAAAACTTTTTGAAAATCTCAATCGGAAATTGTAGTACAATTTAAAACAAAACGGTAATAATGATACGCCAAACGCGAATTTTAGGTAAAACTGACCCAAATTTTGAGTTCAAATTTCTTGACTCAAATTAATAATTCAAATATTGATGGGCTGATTGTTTTTAAATATTATATACTGTAGAAAAAGTTGAGCACCCTATTCAAACCAGTCTTTTGACTTCAACCCTATCTTTTAAATACCCAAACAACTCAATGGGCCCTCGTGGACCCCCTTTTTGACCATGACCTGGTACAATGTAGCTCCTATAGCCCCACTGGGAAGCCCTGTTGTCCCTCATACAAAGAAATTAAAATAGTAGCAAAATGACAACATCACGAATGATGGCTGCCAACCTACGTTTCTACAAAAAATGTTTTCTAATGTTTATAATTCAGAGAAACGGCAAACATAAGAATTTTACTAAATTTGCAAAAACTAGAATTTTCAATGGCCATCCCCGACCACTTTTTTTCTTCCCTGATTTCAGGTAGGTACACTGCCCTGTGGAACATTAGGATTACAGACATTGAAAAGTGGACATTAAAAGTAAATAAGAATGAAAGATCAAAAAAAACTAAGATCAATCCATTCAATTCCAGAAAAAATCCCGTAAAAATGTTCTTATTGTAGCTGGCAAAACTTTTAGTTCTTTTTTCCATTTGAATCACTTGATTTATGTTTAATTGCAAAAATAACAAAAACACAAAGCACCAGGTAAAGTTTGCGTGGTACTCTGCTGCTGTTTAGTGATTGCCGTGCCCTCCACCAACAGTGCCATCGACCTAACAGCCACTTCGGACCAATAATATTCACAGGTTAATAATATTAGCCTCATGTCACATCAAGTAAATAGGTGGTCAAAGTAAAAAAAAATTTAATGTTGAAAACTATTCAGAAGGAATGCCAATTCAAGTTAAATGTGTTTAACGATGAAATAAAAATGCGACATTTCGCAGGGTTTGGCGACATAAGCATTGCAAATTGTCACCACAACTGATTAGTGCATCTAGGAAAGCATAACTGGTCCATTACAAAGCGCGAAAACGTTAGTTCTTTTTGTAATAATACTGCTAATGATGGTGGAGTATTTGAGAGCAAGCAGTTTATAACTCACGAAAAAAAAAGTATTTAAATAAATGTGTCCCTGTCTGCAGAAGTGGCCAGCATGGAGTATTCAACATATCTTTGGTAGTTTAAAAACGTGCTGAACAAATCTCAGAACATGTAAAATAAACAACTAGGATGTAAATGCACATTTCAAGCAAAAAAAATCGAAGTCTTACAACAACAGAAAATTGTGCAGATTATCAAGAAAAAGGCAATCTTGCAAAATGAATTCAATGACGAGATCACCATTCAAATTTAAAAAAATACAAAATTTCAAGTTTCAATCCAAGCACTTAAGGAAGGTCATTCAAACTTGACCAATGTTTTGCTTGAATTTAGGTATCCAGGAGTTCCGTTGGTAAACTTTTGTCTTAAGATACCATTGTAACCGTGAATGCAATTTTATTTCTTTGAAAATGACTGGTGCTCTGTCGAAAAAAGGTTAACAAGACCTGCACACAATAGGATATTTAAAGAAAATCCAAACACATGGACTTTATTGCAAGGGACAATTTACAGTTACGTTTTAACACAAAAGTTGTGCACAGTTATTTTATCCAGAATTTGTGGAGACTTTGGAGGGGAAAAAATGGGACAAAATCCAAGGATTACAAACGTCGTCTTCTGCGCTTTTTAAAAAGTGGTCTACAAACGGAGAGGGTAAATAGCAACGAGGATCCTACAACCAATAATTAAATTTTAGAATAGGTTCTCGACTAGCCAGCACCATCTCAAGAATTGAGTCGAGGCAAATAGGCCACCCGAGGGAGACACGTTCGAGGCCAGCATTTCGGGCCTTTTATCAACAAAACGTGGTTTAAAAAAAAACTGGCTTAAATTTAACGCTTTTTGTTTTTCGCAATTCATGATCTCGATGGCGAAGTTACTCCTTCAAGGTCCTAGGTAAAAGAACGTTTTGATGTCAGTCAGTTGGATGAGGGTCAAGTTATGGTTCAAAGCAGCACGTTGTATTCTCATGACCAGTAAAATAGAAATTTGGTTGCATATGCACGCAACAAATTAGTATTTACATGGAGCTGTGCATCTCTAATTTTATGTATCTTGAATCCACATGGTGACTACAAATTTTATGAAAACAAAATAGTGAGTTTCCAGGTTTTAAAATAATTTCAGTGATTAAATATGTCAAAGTGTTTTGTGGACAGTGGTGCTAACACACGAGCCAAATAGAATTAAATCTTTTCAAGAATAAAATTAATTACTGTGAGTGCGGGGAATTGATAATTAGGCCAATCATTGTTGTGCTTATGCAACCAATTTTTAACAGGATGGCAAACAAATTACCAAATTCTTGGAAACTTTGCAAGAACTTTTTTTTAGATTCCCAAAAAGTTTGGAGTATAACCCAGGACTCAGTAAAATATAAGATAATTTTTTTAGAGTAAAGAGTAAAAAACTTTTAATGTTCTAACGTAGTGGTTAATGCTTTACTCATCTTCATGTTACAATACAATAATAAAAGTTATTTGTTGAAAATTTTTGTAGCAGCAACTTCAGCATTCACTGAATCACAATTTGCTGCATCCCACGAACAAGTTTTTTCTTCTTTTCTTCAATCACTTTGCTATCATCCCAGGCCTTTCGTTTTGCGATATAGCCCATAGCCTGGCGAGAAATTTCTGAAATACCAGAATTTTCTGACATCTTCATCATAATGAATAATTTAGTCCTCAATATTACAAAACAATTTTTAGTCTTGGTAATAATGGTGGCGAGTAATACGGTGACGCTAAATTAAAAAATTCTAATCTTTCTAGCCTGTATGTAATAAATTGATCAGCAGAGATTTGGTGTGATACCACGTTCGAAGTCTATGAATAAACCATTAAAACAAAAAAACCAGAAAGTAATTTAAATTTCTCCGAGTTGTCCAAAGGAAATATGAAACTCCCAGGTTTGCAGTCACCATGATTTTGCCAGGGCACAGTCAGATTTCCAATCAAACAACTATGCCAACGTTTTGGACCAAAGATTTGGCTCATTGTGACCATCAAGGCATCCAACAACATCCAAAATTGCCACCAAATGACTAAACGTAAAACTATTTTGTTGCCAGAAAATATTTCACTGAACATTAGCCTACAGCAATGATCGAGAAAATACAACGCCTGTTTTGATCACATGTTCACGTGATTGGAGGGATGATGGACAAAAGTTAGTTCCTCCAGATAAGGAGCATGAACTGTCATAAGCACATTGGCATGATTACTCACCTACTGGCCCTGATGGTGGCATTGGGGTAGGTGAGTTGTGTCCTGACAACCCAGCCATGCGCGATTGTTGGTCTTTTACTATGGGATCTGAAAACAAATAAAAAATGGCAGTTTAATTTCGTTTCCCATCAGTTCAATTTAAACCCCATAAAAGCCTAATAGACTACTTATTGAACTCACAGAAATATGGATGGTCCATAGCCTCCCGAGCTGTCAGGCGTTCCTGGTGATCGTAGCGTAAAAGTTTATCCAAAAAGTCGAGGGCTTCGGGGCTTACTAAATGCTGGTTCTCACTATGGACGAAACGTTCCCACCGTTTTCTCGAGTGCCTTCGGAATAAAGCACATACTGTAATACTGCCACTAGAGTAACCACATAATATATTTCATAGTGCAGGCATCCTTACCGTCCAAGGATGTCATTAAATCTAGGGTCCAGTTCAATTTGATACTTGTCCAAATACTCATAGAGCTCTTCAGTCCCCAGAACTTTGGCGATACGTACTAGCTACATACAAAGATTGCGGGTGATGGCACCTTTTCGTAATTTTAAGTTAAAACAATTAATTCTCAGCTTCCAAACCTACCTGATCATAATTGTCGTGCCCGTGGAAAAACGGCTCTTTCCTGAAAATCATACTAGCTAGCATACATCCCAAGCTCCACATGTCTAACGAGTAGTCGTACATCTGAAAAGTGGAAACATAACTGTCAAGTTCTTAACAATTGGTGAGATAAGATTAACATTTGTTGGAATTGGTTGTGCTAACAAGATATTGTACGTTTAACTTTGATACAGCAAAAAGCAAACACGCAAAGGTACACTTTTGCTAAAATTTAGAGACTTTTAACTTGGATTTTCAAGCACCAAGTCATTGAGAAATTGTCTAGAATGAATTCTTTTGTTTATCCAGCCAGTTTGCCAACTCCTGATCATCAATGATACTGGCCATCAGCACCTACAGTGATCACCTGAGCCCAGTAGGCAATTTTTCATGGCGCCAACTAAAGTGAATATGCAGGCATATAGACTGAAAGATCAAGCACTACTGGCGTGTGATTGAAAAACTGAAACGTTTCCCATAGGTTGGGCAGTCGATTGCAGTGTGGCTCTTTGAAAACCATCTCAGGTGTGAATCGTGCAAGCTTTATCTGCTGGCTAGGCCCCGTACTGCAATTAGACCAATGTAACTGATTGAAACCCGTGAAACCACTAAACACCATTTTACGGTGCATGCGACACCTTTCTATGACTGCTGCCAACAAGTGGGTGAAATTAATAACTTGAGTTGCCATATCAGATACATCAAACCGCTTCTCAAAATTCCAATGTGTTGCAGTTATAACATTTTCAAACCCAAAAGATGTCAAGCACAACGATTGCAGAACAGCACACATTACACAGGGTGTCTGGCGATGTCCTCAAATTAACTGTCATGACGCTTACAGGTTTTCCAAACAAATTATAACGTTCAAGTCGCTACAAATTCTATCAAATTTCTAGAATAATATTCCTTGAACATGTACATATTTACATATGCAGCAACTTGTCAATCGTTTAAAATCCTCACATAAGTAGAGCACTCACACAATATCCGCTTTACACCAAAGTACTATCGCTAATATTTTCCGGGGAAATGCCAGATTAGATACTGGCTTTAATGCCATCAGCAATGGAATGAGACTAGTAAACAGTCACTGACCAGAAAAAACGTGTCCAACTGTCATATGCATGCAATGAAATCTTGATAAATTATGTAATGCTGAAATACACACCTGATAATCCACTAGCAACTCCGGACCTTTGAAATACCTAGATGCCACTCTAACGTTGTACTCCTGACCTGGATGGTAGAATTCCGCTAAACCCCAATCGATCAGACGAAGCTGAGAAGAGCAAACAACTATCAAGACTTTGTTGCAATGCAGTATCATTCAGAAACATGACAGCAGTTCACACACCTTTCTGTTGTCATGATCGATCATAACATTATGTGGCTTCACATCCCTGTGCATTATGCCCATGCTGTGACAATAGTCAAGGGCCTACAAAAGCCAAACACACACGTCATTGCTCCGCAAATTTTGCCTTGGGTTACAGGAAGACAGCAAAGAGGAAAATAATGTCATTTCATCTAAAAGTACTTACCTTCAGTAATTCGTACAAGTAATACCTGATGTCATAATCAGTTAACGTTTGATACAATTGCTGCAAATGCAAGGACAATTAATGAAATTCTTCCTAAAGTTCAGATCCAGAGATTTCATAAAACTAAGTGTGGACCTACCTTAAAATCAGTGTTATTCACATGTTCAAATATTAAAGCTGGCGTCCGCGACTTGACAAAAAGAAAACAATCGGAGCAATTAATTTCACCCAAAACATGATTCAGACTGGACGGCAAAAAGTGTTCGCCATCTTTGTGGCTCAAGTCCCAATATTGCTTTATGCAGGGTTCCCACAGCTAATTTAAAATGGGATTTCCTCACTTTTCAGGTCTTTAAATGACTTTTTGAACTTCTCCATAATAAAAACGCTGAACACTATTGTTACCCTTAGCATACACATTTTCATGATATTTACAGCTAGGAAATTGGTAAAAAATATTGATAAAAAACGAAATTGATACGAGACGCCTGAGATTGACTTTATTGATCACCTTCAGGTGTCTCAGATACTTTTGACAACTAAAAAATAAGAATGTGTTGGGGAGGGAGAATGCCAAAGGCGAAAATTATCTAAATAACTACAAGAAATAATGGAATTTAGGTTACAATTTCCAGGCTGCAATTCAACAACGATGACTAAATTAATAATAATGGTAACGCCATGGGCATATCCACTTCAAAATAATAAGAGAAGAATCTGAGCTATTGACAAGTGAAAATTGCAACCACAAACTATTTCAGAATTTTCTTGAGATCGACCAAATGCTCACAGGGGTCTGCATATGAAATACAAGTAGACCTATGTTGTTGCTTACCACTGGATCTTTCACAACTGCTTGTAATGTTATGATGTTTGTACCTCCACGAAGATTTTCTAAGATTTTAATTTCCCGTTTTATTTTCTTCTTTTTGACCGGCTGCACACAGGAAGACAAACGAAGGATTAAGGTGAGCATATAAGTTTCAAATTATCATTGAGAGCGAATAGTACTGAAACTACAAACTAGAGTGCATACCTTTAATATTTTCACAACACACTTTTCGTTATTTGTAATATTGATAGCTTCAAAAACTTCACTATATTTTCCTCTGCCTAATTTGCGTACTAACTGGTAGTCGTCCTGTTGTCTAAAATACAAGAAAATAAATTGCAACAAACAAAGGAAGCCTGCTTCATTCTTTATATAAAACCATGTCAAATAAAATGATCTGCTGTGAACACACATAACATCAGAGAGAAAAGCAGAAGATGAAACACACTTACCCCCATTCAATCACATGTGATTCATAATCCCAATAGTCACGTGGCCTGTGAGAGTTTACGTCGGCATAGACTCTAGCTCTACTAGCCAATGGCATTCTCTGAGCACGTGGAAGGTGCGCACGTTCAGGCTGCAGTTTTGAAAACTTTGTAAAATTCCAACCAAAATGATGACGCTGACGCGGAAAGTGATGTCCTAATGCGATTCCAGTCAATGCTAAAAGTTATAATGAAAGAAAATCATTATATACAATAAGTTGTATTCTTCTTGAAACGAAAACCACAGCTCCACAATGACATCCCTCAGATTTATCCATTCTTCTTTTTAAGAAATTGGCCACCATACCTTGAACCCAACTGTGATATTTAAATGCAAACCTGGTCAGCATTGAGCAAAGAGAGAATGAATTGTAAACCATGTTACAAGTCATGTGCATAACCCTAGCTGCTAAACCTATTGATTCCATTACTTGGTGGTGTACCTTAACGTGAGGCAATTGAGAGCTCTGGGTTCGATCTAACAGTCGCCTATCCTGATTGTGTTTTTTTTTCAGGTATCCCACACCACCACCAAGGTCCTCCAAGCAAATTCTGGGACAGCTCCCCAAAATAGGGGAAAAAGCAAATTTCAACATGGGGATTATACATTAGCCATGATGCATTATCTGCAACTATTTGTTTTCCCCCTTTTTTAGCCATGTTTTTCAGCGATATTCTCCAGGATGACTTCATTCAACGGTTTTGTCTGCATTTTTAAATTTGGACCCATAAAATAACGCCTCCCAATATGACCATTGGGAATGCCTAATCCGATCTGACTGCTAACTGCGGCCAAATTGAGAGTACTGTGGTCGAGTGTAGGCTACATGACAGCAACTAATATAATATCGACAAGTGGAATTACGTGTACACATTACGGCTAAATAGACCCATATACAATGCAGTCTTACATCAGGTGCCCAAGTGCACAACAGTCGGATGTGTTAATTGGCACGTTTTGACTGCTGACAGTGGGGCAGGCCTACTACCCCAAAGTCTAGGTTTTATAAATCTCAGTGAAACTTTGGCCTTATGAAACCCGCACTGCATGTTCTTCTCCATGTTAGCTCTACCAGTAAAAGAAAACTTGGTAGAAGGGATATACCGCCGCATCAAGGTGGCCGTGCGCACAAGTCACCATGTTGAAACTCCGTGCTTACTCAGGTGCCATCTTCTAGTCGTTCCTTCTGGGTGAATTCGTCGATGGAATGGACCTCTTAAAACTTGTTCTAAGATATTGGCAGTTCTGTGTAGCGACGACGTCAATACATAGAACGATCATTTTCCTGACTGTACGAAACCATTTAACTGACTGTAGGTGTATAAATTTGAACTTAAGATAATGGATCTTTCAGTGTTTATATGCTACAGACATTTAGCAGACCAAGGCCTATTACATCAAGGGCCACACCACGTGCCCTTATCTACTTATACCTGACACATCTGTTCTACTGTATTTTGTTAACGACCAACAATTGCAATATCAGTGCTCCATTTAAACTACTGTTCGAAACTACTTTTTTGAAGAAACAGGTCTCAAGTAAGATATTTTAGCCAATAATTACTTTATAAATCCTTCGTTTACATTAGTGGAATGTCAGCTACACTATTTCGTACTTATTAAAGCAAATTGTCTCAATTATCCTGCTTTTTCACATCCTTGACTGTTCAGAAAGTGGGTTTTACCTCTGCAATGCCATGCTGTTTCAAGTTAGAAACACCGAGAATCTCAAAGGCTGATTTCATAAATTCATCGGTGGAACTTTCGGACTTACGAAACCAGCTTTGAGAGTTATCCCATCCCATAATGCAGCACGCCCAAGTTAACTTGATGTCTGCACGTAATGAATTGGACTAAATACTGGTAGGCGGTGGCTGGGAGCACATGATACATGTACCAACATGCATTTTGGACTCCGAATAACGAACGTGCAGAATTTCGCCGACCGAGGATTATTCCAAAAGAAGAAGCTCATCTCTAGATGGTGCTGGAATGCAATTTTCGTTGAAGATGAATTCTCAAATGAAAACATAATTTGACTTGGGTCATACAGCATGCAGTGATCTATGCTGGAATTTTTAAATAAACCATGGTTAGCTACCAGTCCTCGTGTTGGACTCATCCACTCCAACACCATCCTGCGTACGCGCTATTCCCGCGAAAATTCATCAAACAAATCCCTGCAGCACATCCCACTGAATATTCTCGCAGGTGAAAACGCACATAAAAACGCCAAAAAAATATTCTCGGGTATTTAAAAGACAAACTAGCGCCGCCTACATCACCGGCTCCATGCAATGAATTAGGCCCAGCATTATTTCAAATACAATTCCAGCCGATTTCCCGCAGCTTTTCACGCCGAGAGTAGATTTGTGCGTGCTGCATGCACATCGCGGCAATACTTACGCAGTAAAGCCGTTATTTTTCGACCACGATGCCTCGAAATTCCTACTGAGCATAGCTCAAGCAGCACAATGACGTTAGGCCTAACCCAAAGGCTCAAAGGAGTTCATTGGAACGTTGGATTCTTACCTTTCGCATACTTTACGAGTTTTTCCGAGCAGTTTCTGGGCCCACTGATAGCCAACGTTTCTAATTACATTTCAAACCGGCCTAGGATGATCACGGTAACTACTAGATGGCCGATTATTAGTTACCGTTTAGACCGGGGCCGAAAAACTAAAAATGGCGGCCCAAAACCCGAACGTCCGCACGAGCAACGGCACCGCACCCCTATGACAATTTGCGCTGCCCAATAAGCCCGTCTGGCCGGCAATTCGAAGCAGCGCCGCTTGGGTGACATTGCCACATGGGGGCGCTCGTTACCGGCGGTCCAGCCTTCATCTTCCTATGGTAACTTCATCCTCATGACGCCTACAACGGTAGCGCGCTATGCTATGAAAATGGTTATCGTGATTCCTCGGCTATTCGAATTGTTTTACTGCACCAGTAACATTGTCAGCATGACACTGTTGATTAGTTGGGACGCTCTAAATTTCGGTATGAGAACTGAAGAAAAAAGTGCCAGCACCAGCATATTTACGAAATTCAAGATCATATGCAGCAGGGTGACGGGATAGCGCAACTTATTTTCGAGATTTTAGCAGAATTTGCAGGTGATTTAAATGTCAGTCATTGCATGTTGGTGGCGCCCCTACTGGCATTTTGCAAAACACGGGACTTCGTGAAATTGCCGGGCAAAGCGCTTCGGAACGCTGCCGTGGCGAGCGCGGGGGCAAACCAGGAATTCCCCGACAAATTAATGGCAAATTTTGGAAACCTCAAAGATGGAAAGATTATACATGTATGTGGGTCGTGTCAAGTGATGATCCAAACTGATGAAAATTCGATGTAGCAATTTTTTGCACGTAAAGAGTCAAAAAGTGGGACAAATTAAGAGTCAACTGTTATTTATGCCATTTATGGTACCAAAGGGGACATTCAAAATATTATATCATTGTCATCATCCGCAAAATCCCCCCAATGATATGGTAATAAAAATCTCGAAATTGATGCAAAAATTAGGTCAGAAATTATAAATTTTTTCTTGAAGGCAACACTGAACGACTGATATTAAAAAAATCCACGAGAATGTTTTTACGTAAAGCTACATCGAAAGAAACAGCTTCGTATTCTTCACCGTCTGTTCATTTTTGTACATATCGGAAAATAAACTACCAAAAGATAGCTAAATCCTTTCATTTTCACATTGAATGATTGTTTAACTGTAACAATTTCAATGTAATTTTCGTTGTTTAACTTTATCGGGATAAGTACATGACAGCATCATGACAAGTACATGCATGCATGACTAGCCGTCTCGGTGAATATATTGCACAAACATTTCATGCTTTCGAATTCGTAAACTATACATAAATCAAAACATGACCAAAAGAATGGGATTATGGAAATACATTGGTATTTACTAATTTGACCCGCTATAAAAATTATGGCAATTAATATTTGAACGTCCCCATGTGGTACAGCATTCTAAAGTAAAAATCAGAACGGGCATTTTGAAGATAGTTAAATGACAATGTATTAGCTAAAATTAAGTTATTAGATACCTGTTGAATTCCACTTTATAAATGCACGACGTTTCCAACAAGTACAGGGTCTCAACGGGAATTTAATTGGCAAACTGTTGAACGGAACCGACAATCAAATTTGAAGTATGATCATATTTAAACGTCTCATGCAAACAAAAACTTAAAAAGTCTGATATAAAATATTCTACTCAAGACAGCAGAGCAAGCCGACCTGAGACTCGCACTTCTCAAATTAATGGTAAAATACAACGGAAAATCGGAATCCAGCTCCATCACCTGACCCATGCTTCTAAAACCAACGCAGTGGATTTACCGGGCTACAAATCAATGAAAAAGCATTTCAATCCATTTGAAAGAATTATGGGGTATACACGAAAATGGTGAATTTGTAAAAGCGTGCAGGAAACTATAAAACCTGTACTTGATTTACCCACACCTTTGAAGATTTAGGTATAGCTAACATTATGAAAAGCCATGAAATTAATGCACAGCAGGTTATCAGCTAAGCTGATCCACTTAATAACTCTGGCAATTAGCATCACCGAGTAATGCGGCGAAAAATTTATTGCCAAATTCACAGAGATGGAGCTTTTAGATTTGCAATCACCGTTGACATGGACGTGAACCGAAGACATGCTACAAAGCAGCAACATGTACTCCATGTCTGGGCATCGATTCGTGACTGGTCGCCCCAGGTCCTCTACCTGCCAAGGGGAGCATAGTATGAAATAATGTTCAAAACAAAAATTGCATGATTTCATGTGGTTACCAAAAAATACCCATTTACATCGAAAATTATTTAAATGTGCCATTAACCCTCCTCCAGGATCCCATGTCGACAGTTATTGAAAATCTCTTCATCTGTAATTAATTTGATTAACAGATTTTTCACTTCCTTAGCCTGTGATAATCATTACCAGAGATATTGGGTAAATCACCTTAGCTGGTACATGCTGTAAAGTCCAATGTATATTGATGCTAATCGATAATTTCTATAACAATTGCACTGCAGGTTTTATGGAACAGCATGGCACTCATAGCTCTCATAACGTGCAAATGACTATTACAGCGTTTTTAGCTTTCATTAGAAAAAATTTGGTGCCATCCATGAGGTGAAAACCACCAGATTAAATACTTCAAATTTAGAGATGAAATTATTCATTTTGAAATAAAATTTCTTTTGCAATGCCGAATTCTTAAAACCATCTTAATGATAGCAGTGAATACAAGGAACGTCATGATCAAGATCAGCAAATTTAATTCAAAGCGACCAATAATTTGTTCGTTTAAATGCACTTTCTTAAAAAAAATTGCCGAAGCTGCTGATTGTGGCTAGCGAGTAGGTGGCTAATTGATACACCAATAAATAAAGAACACTGTCAACCGATAAATTTCTACATAATGACACGGTGGGCTCACTGCGCATATTTTTTAGCCACAAATAAATAACAAAATCCGAAGGATAAAATGCTTAGATAGTTTTAACAGAAGTGAAAGTTAATAGTAACAAACTTTTATCAGCAGTAGTTGTAACTTTCACAAAATTATCTGCATTCTCGAGCCACATTGCACATTTCTTATATGAAAAGAATTTGCATGTTTAGAAAAAAAATCATATTGAAGTCAGGTTTCTCAAAATTTGACATGAATTTTTAATTTTAAATCGTTTTGGGTTTCAAATCAGGCCAAAGTGTGCATTATCATTCAAATTTTCCGGAGTATTTCAACGTTGTGGCATGAAAAAAGTGTTAGGCCAATTACGATGCCCTGACTTCACACCAAGAACGAAATGATATGAACCCCTCTAAGCGCCAATGTAATTTTTGAATTTAAATGAAATTTAAATCCTCTGATGAATTCGGCCGCACCCTACACAAGTATTTAAAATTTGGTGTGATTTGGCTCTTCTACAAGGCATGTTTCATCAAATTAAGATGGCTTTTTGGCACCACCGACAGAAGTCACGGAATCTATATTTTCCACCATTTCCAAATAAAATTCACCGGTAACCATTGAGAGCAACATTGCAACAAAGATCAACAATGGATACAAGGTGTTTAAGCTCTCACATTTCAAAGTTACATCAGTCAGGGCACGTCGAAATGGCTTTAGAAAACTATAGTCTCGTTCAACTGGACATTCATTTTTCTCATTTGAGGATGTTAACAAAATAAAAAACGTGGCACGATTACGTATCCAGAAAGCAGCATGACCAAAATGTGGTGCATGCATGCAAAATGTCAACCCACGGCCAGGTCCTACCTTTTTAATCCCCTCATAATCCAATTAAGGACATTACCTATACACAAAAGAGTGGCTCACATCCTCTCGGCATTATGATGGAGGCGGACTGGAATTGTTGTTAGGAGTTGAAGGAGAAGCTGATTGGCTGCCAGGTTTCTTAGATCTCGTCATTCGATCTAATTCAGCTGCTGCGTCGCTGCGAACTGCAGCTTTATCTGAAAAAACAAAATTATTTGCCATAAAACTTGCATAGTGACAACAAATATCTGAAAAGAAGGTTTCAAGAGTTTTACAGGTTTTCCAGGGTCACATTCTCATTGTTTTAGAATGGGTTTTTTTCTAGAATATGGCAGAGAAATATATGTAGATATAATGCTTGTTATAAGCTCACCAGACATTTTCATCGGGGCACCTCCTTGGGCAGGCGAACCTGTTTTCTTGCTAAGTAGACTGTTAAAGAAGTTGGCCAAAACACCTTCACTAGTGCCAGCTGCACCTTTGGTTCCATCAATCTATAAAATTAAGATGATTGTTACTGATAACCAACGAAGACGCACTAAGGTGTCCCCAATCTATCACTTATAACAAAAATTTAAATGTTATCTCAATCATAAATCGGTATTGAAAATATTTGTATTTTACTATGGACAGGCCAGAATAGAAAAATCACAGATAAATGCATTTGCATAGTTTCTATGCGTCATACACATATATTTTTAGGTTTTATGAGTAGTTTATCTAGGCAAACACATAGGCATAATTATGCACCAAATAAAGATCTAACAAAGACATAGTGCATGTAACCATTACTGAATAAATTTCAAAAATTGAACTAAACATGCGAGGAATTTCGCAAATGAGGAACAATAAACAAATACAGGCTGGGATCAATTGGGCATAGAGTTCTGCACTTACAGAAGCTTGTCTCCACTGGTGCTGGCAAAATATTATGGTACGTTTGAAAAAGCAGCATAATTGTGAAAATAAAATTTTAAAATGGAACTGAAATTTTACACGTAGGTGGAACTGAGTAGTAACTACTGAGTTGGAAAAACAGCTGGACAAAGCCAAATGCATCAGAATCCAATAAAGTGCTCAACTCTGCAACGGTGTCCAATACCACACCATCAAAGAATTGAGCCAAATGCTAGCTTAAAATAGGTATGATTTTAGGAATGGTTGTGTTCGAAACGCCGGTCATTGTTATTGGTATTAACTGTTCGATAGATTTCTATATCAGCGTTTCAATTTTTTTGCGTAATTGACTTATAACGAAAAAATGCCTTCAAGTGAGCACTCGACAATATTCTAATTCATGGGTAACATCTACTTCGAGAAACAGCTTACGAAGAAGTCAAAATTATCCTCTCATGCAATCCTAAAGCCAATATTGACAAGTTCAAAACATTTAAAAATCTTTTCATAAATCAGGGTTCCCACACAAATTCTCAAGTCAATTACACTGACAATCCCTGACACTTTTCAATAATTTTCCTAACCTTTTCCTTGAACTTTTACACAAGTCTGATTAACAATGTATGCATTTGTTAACATTCCGATCCATCCTGGAGCACTTCAAATACAATTTTGAAATTTTCCAGAAAGTGGAAACCCCTAACGTTCATACATTGTCATCACATCATTGTAATTTTCGGGTTCCCCCTTCTTCTAAGTGTCATCATTCGTCATGATTTACAGACCCGCTCCCACATGATAGCCAAAAAAAATTCGAAGTGACAAAAATTGCTATTGAAATTTGAACATAGATGATTTAAGTTACAGGAAAACAGATTTTCAAAAGAAATTTGCTGCACCCGAGATTGTTTTTTGCAAAAACTGGATGACAAATGATGGACATCTGATATTTTGGAAGACATGCGTCAATGAAGACAAATCATTTGACAAACCCCTATCCCCCACACTTCCGTGAACATGTGTCATCTTTTGGCTAACCTATCCTTCCACCCTTAAATAATCGATGGCCTCCTACCGACATATGCCAAAAAGAAAAAGTGAATTCCCTGCATTTCACGTATTGACTCTTAAAATAGAATTAATACAAACTTGCGAGACGATGATAATGACATTCCATGGCACTTTTAAAACAAAAGAAGCCATCCAAAAAATAGTTCCTAAATAAAGCATAGCATTGACTGAAATGCTATAACCAGTAAATGTTCACGTCTTACCTTTTTGGGCGTTCCTATACTGGCAGGCTGAACGCCAGGGGATCCAGATAACCGCCGATCAGGCGTTTTCTGCACACCAGGAGAGACACGAATAGGGGAATCCTAAATGACAAAAACAAGAACAATGACACCAGAAATATAAACTACAACACATATAAACTGAAACAAAGACTAAAGGTCAATATTCTATGGCAAGATATTGCTGATTTGTATTGATCTAAAGATAAATAAATATCCCGTTCATTTTTTTTTACTGTTAATAATTACAAATGTACTAAGATTTCACTGAATTTACAAGATTGTACCATGCTAAATGTTCATAGCATGGTTACAATCTTGTAAATTTTGTGAAATCTTAATACATATGTAATTATTAACAGCAAAAAAAACAATGAACGGGAGATTTATTCCGATTGATTCTGACCTGTCGAGGAGAGTTTTGTGCTGGCATTTGCTGACTCAAAAGACTTTGTTGTTTGGCCAAAAATACTTGTTCATCTTCAGCTTGGATTTCAACATCTCGTTGTACTAGCTATAAGTCAGGCGAAAATTGACCTGTTAGTGATGTTAGAGATTAAAATCAAAACTTGAAGAAGAGTAAATCGGCCTCACCCTTCTTATCACGGGTTTTACGATAACGTCAGAGAAATAATCCTCCGGCCTCATGGTGGTCATGTTTTCGTGCAAAATGCTAATCTTCTTTTCGTTATCCCATCCAGAAGGACTGCAAAGCAAAAAAAAAGTTGTCATTTCACGTCGTCGCTTCGCACAACTTCAAGACTAATTTCCTCACATAAATACGGCATCCTTTTCCACAACAAGAGCTGGAGTGTGGAATGGAAAACCATATATCCTATGGACTAGATACTTGTAAAGAAGATCGCAATTTTTGTCCTCCTTAACAGACGTATAAAATAATGATGCTCCATCTAAATGTATTGTCAAGGAGAAAGATACATTTTTACAGCAATTTCAAGCAGCTACAAATTTTCTGACTTACATTTTTCAACTAATTTCTCAACAGGGAACAAATATACTACATGAATGATGTAATCTTACAAAATCAAGAAAGGATACATTGAAGGCAAAACTTCCTTATAGATTGCTGGATAAAATCAAAATGCTCATCTTTGTAATCGTGATCTTTTTCTAAATTCGACATATAATCTGTCTGAAAATGAAGCAAAACTCAGTTTGAACAACACGTTGTAAATCCAACAATAAAAACCTTAAAGAGTAGGTATACTTACTTTGGTTACTACAACTATAATATCTAATCCCAGATTAATGGTAAGAACGTCTTCTGGTAAAGGCAATGCTGGACTCTCCTCGTCTATGCTGCTTCCAGGAACCGTGCCAGGACGCCTTAGCTGAGCTGCTGCAGCTTCCATCTCGTCCCCGGGCTCCACGTAATCCTGCCATCGCTTCACAACTTTTGATAGGATTAGAAATCACAGTATTAATTAAATGATTCTGAACTGACAACTCTAATGCTCCAATCGAGAAACGCTTTATCAACTCATGGGACAACCACAGCACCATGAGCACGCCACTAACTGTCACGGCATCCCATTACAGCAAAAGTACTCGGAATTTTACTATACTAACTTTTCTAATACCACATTGACATGATTTTTATTCTGCATGCAATAGTGCGACTAATACTCAAAATACAAATAAAAGGAATGTAGTAATTATTTGAGATACTGTGGCATTTTCCCAACAATTGTGTAGTTTAAATAGTAGGATTGGAGAAAAATATAAAAAATGTCTAAGTAAACTAAATAAGATGTGCCTGCACATACATTATTAACAATTTTGAATTTTACTGTGCACTGTGATTTTAGCGATAGAAATTCTTCACAATTAAGACAATGTTTCATGTATTTAATAACATCAATAAAAATTCCTTAAGCATATCGATGGTTTAGTTCACAGATAAAATGCTGATTGTTACAATAATAATCACTATCACTTATACGTGGCCTCAGTTGGGTATAATATGTACATGTTGCATAACTTCGATTGTTAAATAAACTTACAACATTAGTTTTAATCTTATGCATCCACAAATTGAAAGTACTACATTGTGTTCTGATCAGTATACCCAACACAAATGACATACAACGTCTGAGCATAATAACCAGTGGTTTTACTACATACTTTATTGTGATTATCTTCGGACTCAGTTTCTGTAGAGATCCTACGTTTGGGCACAATGTAACTATAACCTTTATGAATCAAATATACGTCTTAACTCGTTTTTGCAAACAAATTCGATTTTCAATGTCTGTGAACAAACCATCTATATGCTGGAAATAAATTCTAGACTGCTCACATCGCTGGAAAAAATGATTTTATAATGAGGGCTAAAATTGTTGATTGGTAATAATCTTTAGTTACTGTCGTTACTCAAAACACTCATACAAAGTGAGTAAGAATTCATATTCATTCGATATCGGAACATGATAATATGGGAAGTTTAAACTTAATAGAAAGCCTACACACTGCCCAATGTTGAGTGCAATATAACCTTGATTTCCTACTTAACACCCACCTTTTTGCTTCCACACCTTCCTCTCCTCAGGCGATATTTGCAACCGGTCAAAGTGTGCATGAAGAATATTCGCCCACGTGCTTAGGCTGTCCATTATGTTCCAAGGCTGCGTCATTGACACGCAAAACATGACAGTTACATGTTCGACATTTCTTTCGGATAACGCAAATTTTAGAAGGTGGGAATGAGAAGGTTCGCCATCTAAGATGTAAACTCCTAGACGTGTGTGATCTAACGTGAAAATATGAATGACGGATTTACATTTTCGATTTTGAGATGGCTGCGAAGCTTTGTGATGGTGTCTTACCTTCTCTATATTCGTCCCTAACATCCATGTAAAAATATTCCATTCCAGAACCCTTCTTCGGATCATCGGCACCCTTTAATTTTGCTATCAACGTTGTTTTTCCGGATTCATTGTCACCTTCAAAGAGAATTTAATCATGTTTTCATTACAAAGCGTCGACATATTGAAACATTGCACAGAATTAGGGTGTCGAGAAACTGATCCACATAAACATTTTAGAGTCTAGCTTATGGCAATTACCATACAGCCTACAAGCTGCATCATTGATGCCATGTGGGGGGAGGATATAATGTCCCATATATGATATCAGACCCACATCTCTCAACTGCAAGGTGGAAGTGCTACCATTCAGCCAACCTTTACTGTTCATCATATTTCTCATTACAGTAGACCATGAATTGGTAACCAGAGGTTGGGACCATGTGTGTGGCAGATATTTGATTAGACGGATAACGGAATACATGCACAGCACAGTGTTCACTTGTGCTGTGAAGTCTAGAAGCTCACATATGCACACACCTGCCAATATGTTTTTTCTAGAAGCTCACTGAGTGTTAGACCAGTTGTCGGGTCGTAACTGCCCTTTACAAGTACATGCCAAAAAAGCTTAGTTTTGAATGTGAAAATATTTGGTTTTCAATGGTCACTTGGTTTCAAATGGTTTCAAAATGGTTTTCAAGTAGTTTGTGGTGGCTCTCGTTTCTTGACATGAAAGATGACGTGTTGACAATTAACAGAGTGACAGAGAATTTAATTAATGTTTTAGGTTAACAGTATTTGTTGGGAAGTTTTAAATGACCTAGCAGATCGGCTGAGGTGTAACATGACTGTGCATCTTGCAATTGGGGGCTAGTAAGTTTTTCACTGTCGACCACAACTGCTATAGTTCTTGCAATTTTCCAAATCTGGATTAAATTAGTTGATGTATTGGAACACTCATCGCCTGGGAATATTTATTCTCACTAACCACATTGCTGGCTGTGGGATTAAAATGCAATAGAATAAAAATGCAATGCTGACTTTTCAAGCTATCTTATGCCAGTTGCAATCTGAGTACCTGAAGGACGGGTTTCATAAGGCCGAAAATGCTACTGTCGGATTTATGAAAACCGCTCCATAAGTAATTGCATTTCAGAAGGCCTTAGATACCTCAAAGGCTGAATGTAGTTATGGTCAATATGAATCTCAGTGAGTGTATTAGTTTCCAGCTGATCTGTTCTGTACCATAACGACTGCATGTAGCCTAAAGTATTTCAGACATGTCAAGAACAATGTACTGGCATAAAAATGAAGCTTTACTTACCTAATATCAGCAAGGACTTTTTCGATGGCAACTTGGTTGTTGAAGTTGACTGAACTTCCTTCAAGATGGTGGACCTGTACATCAAAGGGTATCACCATTAGGCACATTAATTTACACACTACAGATGATAATTCCTTTTTTAATTTTGTATTTTTAAATTAATTTTAGTGTTTTAGCCCATGCTGAAATAATTTAGAGGCTAACAGGATTTTGACATTTGTGTTGGTGTTTTTTTTATTTTCTGAAGGGATTCGGGGGGGGGGGGGGGGGGGGAA
>JAQFYZ010001340.1:0-24680 GCA_034695085.1 Cylindroiulus punctatus | reverse complement strand
TTCTCATGAGCAGGTTTAAAAAATTTTTCTACACGATTTATAAGTCAGGGAAATTTACTTGGGTTGTCAGGGAATGTTAGGGAAATGATTTTGTAAATTTGAGTATGAACCCTGTCATGAAACTACACTGTATATCGGAGGGAAATACATGTAGTCTAAAAGTTAAGTCTTGTTTTCTGTACCTGGTTATCTCCCCCACCATGTGGTGTAGGAAGTTGAATTGAGTCAACGTGACATAATGCGTGGATATACCTTATCATCATGGGTGACATTTTTCAAAAATAAACTCAAGTGCTCTGTGCATGCAAACTCAATACGATGCAGTTTTTCGTTTAAAATCAGCTGACAACAATAAGGATTATGCAGTGTGTTCTGTAGGCGTATAGGACAAAGCCATTGGAGCTTATTGTGTGTAATGGGAATAGGCTCGATACTGATGTTAGGCGTAGAGGATGGCACAACAAGTAGGTCTAAGGGCTATTACCCAGAAAGGTTATTAACTTCGCATAAAAATCGATTTCCAGGGGCTGGGCCTGTGATCGGATGGCTGTCGGAATTATGAACTGAACGAATGGGCGAAATGCATGTACATGTAACCATAAATAAGAAAACCCGAATGATCGAATGAGGACAGATGACATAGTCGGGTTGCACCAAACTTCAATTAGTGAAATTGGCTGCTCTTGCTGCCATCGCTGTACTAATCTCCAGTTTGGTGCAACCCACAACGACTCTACTGTAGATGTACAGTATGTTCTCCAGTTCGTTGAACTTTGCAAAGGTTTACCCATGTGGCCTCTTCAGTGGGGATAGGCCTTCTTCAGTCCTTCAAGCTAGGGATGCACTTGAAACATGGCTGATTCATCCGTGGGCCACACTCGGTGTAAAACAGTAAAAAGCCAACTATCAGCTTCGCCCAGTACATTTAAGGTAGGTCGCCTTTATCCGTGTTTGTTTTAATTATTTTTAGTGACTCGTGCTCATGTGATCAGATGAAATTAAATTGCAGCAATTAGAAAACTTCGTTGGCGGATATGAGGACATCAAACGAGTGGATGAATTTATCATTCTCATACTTGTAACTACGAAATTAAACATGCAGTAAATGAAAAATTGTCGAATTTCCAGCACATATTGCTAGAATTTCAGTTTTTGTTATTATTTCGCTAATCGCTCTAGTTCCAAAAATTACAAAAATGGTCAAATTGAATGTTTTCAGGTAAAACAACTACCGGTAACTTGGGGACGCTCAAGTATATGAAGTCATCTTATGTGTATGTGGGGGGCGGTATTCTTCCTGTACAATCAGAAAATTCTTGAAAATGTCGAGAAAATTCAAATTGCTTAATGATTGCCAGTGCGATGTTGTCATTAATTTTATACTCGTGTCAGTAATGATATGTTTAATTATTTATGATATTTAGCACGGGACCACCAACCTCATTCGATCCCAGTTACTTCTAAAAATCTATAACTTTTAGGACCCTCTGTACTGTCCTGAGTTCAATGACCTTCGTAGAGGCCTTAAATACGTCATCGAGGGAAATGCCTGTGGTCGTAACAAACATGTTTTGAAGCCCCACTCTCGCCATCGCCTTAACCCCTGGTTTTGCATCACGTGAAGCATCCGAATACACTGTAAATGCACATAACCACTGATGCAATTAGTATCCCGCATTTTTGTTAATTCACGGTAAAACCCCTGTAGGTTCTTGGAAAAAAGATCGAGATAATGATAATCAATTACGATGTACAGTGTATTTTAATGCTTCTGAGAAATAGGGACTAAGAGGTTGTTGCCACTAGTCATACACGTTCGAAACCAATTAGCTATCGCTGATTATCGCCCTTCACCTAATTCTAAGATTACGTAGTGCTGTTATTTTAGTTTTGGCCGTGCCCATGTAATCGTATGTCTTCGCGTTCCTTTTTAGGTAGAAAAACGACGACATCAAAGTCGACTGTTTTATCCCTATCTAAACATTACTGCATGTAATTCATTTTCATTTTAATTAGGCAATTTCCTTCCTTATTCCCCAGTATAAAGAATGGGCGATTGGGCGGTATATAAATACCTAATGTAAATCGGCTGTAGTTTTATTAATTATTCGTGGATTCCTCCAAATAAACTCAAGTGTGCTCAAGAATGTAGCAGAATTTGTTTGGCACATATAGTCAAATTTTCAAGTAGGCTCCTGCGTACTATAGCCGTATGGTCAATACACGAGCCAACAAATTGCATTACCCAGTCTGCACATACACGTACAGTCAAACCTCGTTATAACAAACTCGCTTATAACGAATTACTGTTATAACGAACAGTATTTCCAATCCCCATCACAGCCTATACAGAAATAATGTTAATTTCTGCTGTTATAACGAATTGGATAAAACGAATTATCGGTTATAACGAACAGATTTTCGAGGTCCCATGCACTAACGTTACGGAACATCACTTGAAAAACACTCGTTAAACCCATGTATCAGCTCACAGAAGGTGCTGTCAAAATGTCATCGATCTGATGACAAACTTCTCGTTGCGAGACAGTCCCATTTGCACATGTATTTGCACAATCTTCAAAAAACATTATTTCAAACAACTTTTACTCGTAGGTGTGCAGGGTAGTTAGGTATCTCAATGAAATTTCGACTTCCTTCTCATTCAGACTTTTGACACTTTTGGACACTTAGGAGAAATGTCGCGAAAGAAATAATAAACGATCTCCAATGACAGATTATTTCAAATAACTCACCACTGTGCCCTCAGAAAAGTTGTACACTACTGTACAAAAAATGTAATGCAAGTATAAATAGAATTTATTTTTAAAACTCATATTTTTTTCAGGCTATTGATATAACGATTAACGAACTACGGTTATAACGAACTAATTTTGGTGCTCCCATGCAATTCGTTATAACGAGGTTCGACTGTACTTCCATTATTTCATACAGCACAATTCTGCTAAAATCTCGATGCTCGGGAACTGTTAAACTTGTGTGATACAGGTACGTCCTACCATCCTTACAAAAATTGTTTTAAAACAACTTCACAAGGAAGAACTCGTCATGCATATGAAAATCAGTCCAATGTTTATCCGATTGCTGTGAACACCCCTATCCACTCCAACCTTGGAAGTCGTTTATGCACGGCCCCTAAATAAGCTTAGTTTCAAAAACAAACTTTCTGGGAATATGAGCAAAGGTAGGGATTTTTTTTCTGGTGTCCGAGCTCGTCTTTTCAGGTTGTGCCCTCAGCCGAGCCTCCAAAATGGCCAAACATCATTTTTGCCCATTTGTTTTTCTGCACTTTCTTGTCTTCCCCTTGACCCCTGGCGACCGAGCAGTTATGCCACCTGTAATGGCCAGGAGTGACCCATGATGCCAACTGCGAGAGGTTATTTCGACAGTGGTTTTGCAACACGAGGCCACTGGTAACAACGAGTTATTCGTAACCGAAACTGTCCACCAGCCCTTTTTGTTCTTCTCGGAGCATAATAATGTTTCGCGTCAGATTTATACCGTGCATTAAAATTCCTGCGAGCATTACGCAAACGCAGCTTTTGCTTTTTCTCAGAATCGCTCACGGTACGTGTTGCCATGGAAATGGCGTCTGTTTATGCAAACGATTCGGTCTATTTTTAAGCCATTCTTATGAGCTTGTTCTTTTTTTTTTTCTCGCACGAACTCGCGAGAGCCAGGCGCGGGGTGACCGCAAAGTTATAAAAATTAATTTAAAAAACGGCTACTGTTACCAGGAACTCGTTTTGTAAAAAGGTAAAACTAAAGTTTTTTATTTCGTGCATTTGATTTGCGGAGAGAGGCCGGCAGGCGGCGCTGTAATTGACAAAATCGAAGATGGAATGCATCTTCGTAGAAAAATTACACAACATGATAACAACTTGCCAATTATTGTAAAGCGCAATTTATTCTACCTTTATCCAAAACTTGGTCCTGTAACTCAAACTGTTTTGTTTCAATTTATTTTTGTAATGAGGGCAGGCATTTATGATCACCATGTGTTACTTTCACCGCTGAATCGCTATAAAATTCAAAGTTGTGTTGCTCGTATACTTAGAAATTGCGAGTTGCAAGGCGATTAAATGAAATTTGTCATTGTGTTTGTTCTAGTTTAGGCACGATAAGGAAAGTTTAATAAACTGCCGCCGCCATATACAGAGTTCCCATTTAACCTAGACAATTTGGAATTGGCAGCTGGGTTTCCTGTATTTGCACAAAGGGATCCCTGTGTAATATTGGGATTTCACGCAGGTTTACCCCAAGACTCAAATTTTTAACTTCCTCGACTTTGCCAGTTTTTTAAAATTCATTTCCCTGATCATTTCAAATGCAGAAATCGACATACGCGACTTCCATTTGAAACATTTTCCTGCATGAAGCTTTAGGATTTTCCTCGACTCCAAATCCTGGACTAAATTTGGGGGGTTTGGGGGCAATGGAAGCGGAATATGGTCCATGAATTGGTAGACGGAAGAAGCAGAAGCAGAAGTTGGAAACAAGTGTGGCGAGGAGTTTGCACCACTCGCCAAAAAAGCCACTGATTGGAGTCTGACAATTTCCAGGAAATACAAGTTCGCGGTTACGGCATTTTTTTAACCCAATTGAAAAGAAGTTCGCAGAAACTTGCGCAAAAGTCGTTCCTGGGAAAAACCGCCGTTTTCATCTTAGCTTAGCAACCGCTCGGCACCAGGCATTCTCAGGTAGGAAGGCACCTGTGGATCGACGTCCCACAACATGTACGAACGCAATCGGTCGTTTTATCAAACATATTTTAACAGGAAAAAAGTGCGGGCCATGGCAGGGATCAGGAGAGGGCAATGACAATTTGTAGGGCGACCATTTCTAGGGAATCGCCTACCAGGAACACAATAGGAAATTGGGTTTGCACCTATTGAAAATTCGAGCGAAACTGAACTCCTCAGTTTCCATCAACATAAATGTACATTTCAGTTTCCATCAACATATACATACTGTATGTACATGTTTATGGATGAACAAGCAGCGCTTCACCAAGCCACTGTGCCAGACAACTGAAACTTATGGAAAGGAGTTACAATGTACCTATCATCATCATCAACATCATCACTACCAAAGCCACCAGCTTTACAACGTACGAAATTCCCCCCAGAGTTAGTTCCTTCCTCCCCATAAGATACGATCATTGCTGCTAATTATAAACAAAAGCCTTATCTTAAATTCATAATTAGTCCGGTTCCAATAATAGACGAACACATTGTTCCTCGAAGAATGCTAATTTTAACTGCAATACAGTCAAACCTCGTTATAACGAATTACTGTTTTCCAATCCCCGTCACAGTATATGCTGTTACAACGAATTGGATAAAACGAATTTTCGGTTATAACGAACACATTTTCGAGGTCCCAAGCACTAAGGTTACAGAACATCACTTGAAACCCATTGATCAGCTCACAGAAGGTGCTGTCAAGATGTCATCGATCTGATGACAGACTTCCCGTTGCAAGACAGTCCCATTTGCACATGTATTTGCACAATCTTCAAAAAACATTCTTTTAAACAACTTTTACTCGTAGGTGTGCAGGGTAGTGAAGTGTCCGAATGAAATGTCGACTTCCTTCTCATTCGGACTTTGGACACTTTTGTACACTTAGGAGAAATGTCGCGAAAAAAATAATAAACGATCTTCAATAACAGATTATTTCAAATAAATCACCACTGTGTCCCCAGAAAAGTTGTACAATACTGTACAAAAAATGTTATGCCATTATAAATACAAATTATTTTTAAAACTCATATTTTTTCTGGCTACCGATGTAAAGAACTACGGTTACAACGAACAAATTTTGCTGGTCCCATGCAATTCGTTATAACGAGGTTCGACTGTATTAAACGTGTTCGCATTGCAATGAACGTGCATTTCCCTAGTCGTCATTATTTAAATTATACAAGTGTAGTTCCATCTCCACTTCGTCATTCATTTGTATGCATGTACATGGTTAGCTTTGAAGTCTGACACCTCCTGCTGGACAAGTGGTCGGTGGTCGTAATAGAAAGGTTTCACCGTCCAAACCCCAACCCTGCATATATATTACGTGCAGTTTATGCACACACCCTTCGATTCAATGCAGGATGTTCAATTGATGAAATGCTGCAAACAGTTTCATGCATGAAGGAAACCACCACTTTTATGGCCGCTAGGTGGCGCAGCGTGAATGTACAACTGATTGCACGCACACAAGAAGGGCTATTACCCCTGTGCCGTGAAATCACGAGTTCGTTCATAAAAAACACGTACATTGTAACACGAACGGGAGTCCATCGTGCTTTATTGTTTTTGGAGTTATCATCATCCAGAGCCTTTCCATGAGCGAGTTCGTTTTTATAGTCAAATCCTTCGGTTTTATGAATGCCAATTCAGGGGGGCGCTGTGTGTACTCGTATCCCCCGCAGTTTAATAGGGGGTAATTTCGAGGGCCAATTCAAAAACACGGGTTTTTAATTAGACCCACAGCGCAAAATTCGTGGAAAAGAGATTTCCAGGAAAAAAAAGAAAATAAATTGGCAGCAGCATCGCGGGATACAGGCAGCCATGAGGCCACAAAGTACCAAATAACCTAAACAGCGCTAATCGAAGGGAAGAGATTACATAATGAAACTTGATCTGGGCTGACGATCAAATTAATTCCCAGGAAAAAGAAACGCCATTAGAGCGGTTGTATAGCGAGTACAGAAAAGATAAACAGATACCAAGGTCTCGAATTAATTTATTCCTTTCGTGTATCGCGCTCCTATTATTCGAGCCTCGTGGAAAACAATTATTAGTTTGTGGCGAATGACATCGACGCCAGAATAAAATCGTACGATTTGCAGAAATCGTCATTACCAATGTTGGAGCCATTTTCCAGAACAGCTATCCTATCGGGAGTACATACTGTGTACATGTATGTGTAATGCAGCAGGTTTTAGGTATCATTCATTTGATGATGGTCTGCCAAGACTGCCATGAATTGTCAACAAAATAATTGAAAGTGCATTGAAGGAGGATTTTGAGATTGGTGCACGACAGTGAAACCTTTCTGTGTTGACCACTCACGAGTTTACATGCATGCAAGCTCAAACTTAGATGAACCTCCCTTACACCAAGTGACTAAAAATGAGTTTTTATGACTTACAGTGGTCTATACTAGTTTCCCATAAGTTTCCCATACTTTCACAATGGAGCCTGATGGGATTGGGGAAGCAGCCGAGAGCTTCGCTGCAAGGATCTGGTTCTAGATATATACAACACATACAGAAACAGGACGTTACGTGCACACTCGAGTTAAGAATGTTTAAACTGCCTACTTGCCATTTGCAGCGACTTTTAACTTCTTTGGTTTGGGGTGCCTTGAATCAAACCACCCCTTGCTTACACGCTACCAATATAGTAGCCCTAAGTGAGCAGGTAACTAAGTGCAACAGGTTTACATACATACATGTAGCTTAAGGAGTTAAGGTATCTTAAAAGCTGTAACACTCTGGCTTTTGATAGCATCGTCATACATGTACATTATTACACTGTATGTGAGTTGGTACCTTTCTGGCTTACTGGATGGCTTCACTGCGAAGCTGTGCAGCAGCGAACTATACAGTGTACATGCCGTAAAAAAAATACGAAATTAATTTACCAAAACGTTTCTGAACTAATTTCGTCCCCCTCTACAACTTTCAAATTGAAACTATCGCTCTAATTAAACTAGTTTACGAGATGCATATTAAATGACCTTGATGCAATGGTACAATGTCAAGTATAGGATGACACCCCTGGATACCTCGTTCATGATTTGCTATTTTGCTCGCTACATTGCCATTGTCACTTTTGCCATATTTTCACTTTTGAGCAACCTTTGGGAGGGAGACACCTTTCTGAATCATCATGCATTCTGAAATAGCACGTCCAAGACAGGGATATAGGGGGGGTCAAAAAGTCGACTTTTTCGTGGGTATGATTTACGCACAACCCCATATTCCCCCTGCTATATGTCGGTCAGTAATGTCAAGGAAGCAAATGCAACACAGGTGGCGCTGTTCATGAAGGCAGTGGGGCCCTTCGGCTATATTTCCAAGCAGATGAAGCAGACGCGCAAAAAGTGATAATAATTCAAGAAGTGATTTCCGGCGAGGTTAGGTTTGTGCAATGTCCGACGGATTACATACTTTTTACCCAATAAATCATAAACACGCTTCAGGGCGAATTCACGCAATAGCAACATCTTTCATTTTCCACGAATCTCTGTAACCGTTGGTAACGAAATCTAAAAACCCTCTACCAGAGAAAATGAGAAACGAGCGTGGAAATAACAGTAATAAAAAATACCCAGGTTCTTAATGGTAAACGCTATCTCTTCAAAAAATATTAATAAACGCCCCCAAAGTTTATTAACGGCACATGCGAGTGTGTACCAAATTCCCTGGCATAAAAAGCAGCGATGTCATCGCCAACTCCAGAGGATATTCCAGGTAATAGTTTCGCTGCCTTGTACAGTGTAATGTTACGCTTTTCACTCCCCTAACTCAAGGCCTGAGCACCCTCTTCATGGGCGTCCATTAAACCAGTATCGTGTAATCAAATTATTTCCCAGAACGAGTTAACTTACACGTTTCCAATGACAATTGCGAATCGCGAGTGGTGTCGGCAATATTGTGGAAGACTGCGTCACAATTCACCTTGCTTGCATCATCAGTCTCGGCGTCGTCCAATATCACCGCATGACGATATCTGTAAACAGATATCAAATGACTGTGATTTGTGCGAATTCATCAGAAACTGTCAGACGCGATGTGTTCAGAAAATTGCATGTCTTTCCAATTTTTGTTATCGAAAGTTAATATGAAAATTAGCTAAGTCATGATTGCATGTGCTTTTCAATGATTTCCATGTTTGGAATATGCTACTTCTTACACTTACACCCTGATTATACCCATGTAAGAAAAGGTTGGCTTCTCCTAACGGCTCGTAGGCTTACAGTGATTGCCTGGCGGATGATCAGCCAAACAAGTAATTTACGTTTTTGGTTATAAGTACATTGAACATAAACCAGCAAAGGATAAAAAACAACATCAAACGGATAAATTACGAGAGCTTGGACAAGTATGGTTCTGGTTTATGGATCACTAGAGCAGTAGGGCATTATAAAGGTTTAGAAGCAGGGCTTAATTAATCGGTACTATTCATTATTAAATTAACGAAACACTCTTATCAATTACTTTATACGAAGACGTGTTGTTTGACCACAACCGTAGTGCCATTGGGCTGTTGGAAATGATTGGCGAAACTCCCAAATAACATACATTCACGTAATGTCAAGCATGATAGAATGCTTACAGTAAGAACCGGTATGATAAAATAGCGTCGGAATTTATCGAATTACATTTTAAAATAACTTACATGTACGAATAAATTAAGAGCTTGTTTACTATGTTTGCATCATTAGTGTCGCAAGGAGTGTTTGTCACAATTACCATATCATATTATACCAAACATGCTGTAATAACAGCGCCACACAGTATCAAACAACGTGACATGAATAGCCCATTGCGATTCGAGCTGTGTTCAGAATGATTAATTCCTCATCCGACAGCAATCCCATGATTATCATGTACATGGATGATGTATTTAATTTCGGCCAGATGCTGTTACAGGATGAAGGACATCGGCATGCATGGCTCTGATATATATTTGACCCAAAATACGTGCACGTCCTATGGGTTAGTATTCTTTTTCACATGTATCCTTAAATTCGCCAGGGCGCTTCTGATGAATTAACGAAACGCATTAAAACGTCGCTTCAATTAGCCTCGCTTTAATTTGTAAGGTTTCCAGAAAAAATGAATGCAATTTAAAAAAAAAAAGTAAAAATTTTAAGAGGGGGAGGAGACGAGACAAGACACCAGTCCGAGTTCGGCTGGGAGCGTGGCAATTCTTGGTATCGTATCATAAGAAAGTTTAAATTATATACGTTTTATTATACGTGCTTACGAAGCGGGGAAATGACAAAAAATGAAAAAGTCATTATAATTACGAAGCTATCAAGCAATACCTGGAATTGATGAAAATAAGGTTTGATCATGTTTGTCGCATTTTTTATAACTGGTTTTTTGCACCACTATTCGTTATACGCCGAACGATTGAAGTTGAAAAAACAAAAGTTTTCATTTCTTTAGTCGTGTTTGCTGCCAGCCCCCCATTTCAGATGTCTCCAAGAACATTAACAAACAAAAAATTAAGACGCCATTTTGTTGCGGTGCAGCTTTGTGCACTTACACTAATCGGTGGTTTTGTATAAACTACAGCAGAAAAGAGAAAACACATTGAGCTTTTCCATGCATAGAATCCATTTTTGATTCTCCCATGCTGTGAACCAAATACATGTATACAGTACATGAAATAAAAACTGAGGATTTCTTCTACTGCATTCCAAAATGCTAGTCCTTGTAAAACAAACAGATTTCATTAACAATTGACATTACAGTACTTTATAACCAGGGTACGATTTTATGATCACCCTGCTCAACTTTAACCATTAGGGCTCGGTAGGTTTTTGAAGTTTGAAGACCGCTGCATCAGGTCAATCAGCGTCCATTACCATTATCAATGAACCTAATGCACTCCCACTGTCATTCTGTGGTCATATGGAAACCAAATGTGGGAGTCTCCCAATGGAAGGGATTCCTAAATGGACTAAATGGACTCGCAAATGTGAAAAACTTGTGTCCATTATTGGAGCAGTCAGGGGGTAGCTCCTACGCCTGTACCAGAAATAAACATGTGACTGACAGCAGAGTACTATAAAGTCACTAGTAAACATCTGGTTTTATTGGAACTGCACTTATTAACTCCATGCAGGGATTTAGTGGAAGATCTACGCCCTATTACTATATTCGCCTTAAAATTCAAATACGTGTACTATGACAGCGCCATCTGCAGCACATACAACAGACTGGGTATGTATTGGACACGTGGTTGCCATATACTGTTTAACGGTTGCACTCCCTATCTCTACAGGGTCTATAACCCGCTGTTAGGATAAGCCAGAGCGACATTAGGAGGCTCTGCCTTTTCGTTACCTAGAAACGTTAAAAATATTCGAAAAAGATGAAAAAGTAATCACTTTCACCAGAGGCCTTGCCTTGCATCTTATATAGATCCGGTGGCATCCCAGGCACACACCAACCACACACACACTGCAGTCTGTATGGGGCATATTGTTGCCAGTTCAAGGAATCTCAGAAGCAGTAAAACGCTTTACTGTCGTATCATTTTACTTAAGGAATCTGCTCGATTCTTGGAAATCCTCCTGATCGACATTTAATATCCATTTTAGGAAGACGTGTTAACGAACAAACCAGATGTTTAGCGAAATGAAACGGCCTGGTTTATTAAATTTCCAACAATTTAATTCGTCGGGCTGAGCTATTCAGGGACGGAAAACACGATCTCTGGCCCTAAACAGATTTTATTCATTCAGTCATTTTTATCCTTGTATTAGCGAGTTCACAATGTCAGTTCCGTTGGACTAAATGGACTCGCTTTTTTAAAATTTGTTATTATTGCAATAAATGACATATACACTTGCGTAGCATTCAGAAACAAACAGACATTTTTCTTAGCATGGAATGCACGAGTTTCCTATTGGACTTATATACCTTAGGGCCGCCAATGTTGCACAGCACAAATGATCATTTGATTTCAAAATAGCTATGCACTGGCCATGATGCCTGTGCACTGTCACAAGGTGATCCAGAATAAGGTTTGGTTGCAAATCCATAAAGCAGTGCTATTAAGTATGTCAGTGTTAAATCTGTACATGTATACATCATGCATAGGCTTTTGTGAGTCGTTTCCACAGTTACCGTGCATCCTCATTGTAATGAAATGACATATTTCTTAATATCTGGAGGCTTTCCCCGAAACGAAGCCAACCCTGAAGTTATGAACATTCGCAACACAATTCCCGGTATTATTACATGTATCAACATGCACAGTCATTACCGTTCGCTCTATACTGAAGGATAGCAGTCGCCATCTTGGTTTCGATCTTGGCGCTATTTATAGCGTTTCAACCCTTTAAATCTTTTAATTTATGCATGGTGTACAGTCTAGACTCCAGACGTAATATCGACCTTGCACACTGGCAATTAACAGGTGGTTTTCCTTTTTTCCGCAAACGTTTCAAACTCATTAGAAACTGGCCAAACGAAACAAAATCCCAAAAAAGTGAACGTGTGCGAGACATTAACAGGATTTTCAGAACTCGTGGGTAATTATTTGCAGTATTTTTTAATGAAAACCACTTTCTAATGTGTATGTACAGGTTGTCGCGTAATAACACCTACATTATGATCTCATTTCCCGGCACAACTTCCAAATGTTCCCTCCCTGTTGGGACGTTCAAATATTGCCATCTACCTTTCTAGCTCTTTTAAAGTACATTTTTCAAAAATTGGCTTATTTGAAGTTAAAATTTGCATGAAGCGAGAATGCTTTATACGTAGGCGTCTGGCTGGCAAACCGGTTCAACAAATGGCAATAAAAACCCTTTCCTATATTATTAGAAAGGCATTCGAGAAAATTATTTCCATGTAAGACCGGTGTTGTATACGAATAACCTCATTATAAGACACGCATAACTATATTTATAGAAAATAGAATATTCGTTCTTATCCTTCTCAGCCAATCTCCTCCTCTTAATTATCCCACACGTTCGCCAGACTAGATGAAACCCGCTTTCAAAACTCCAATAAATTTTTCAACCTGTAGTTTGTTGGGAGAGTAAATCGTGACTTTTCAATTTAAATGCACCGGTTAACAATAATTTAACATGCCTGTTTTAGCATAGTAGCAGACATCCATGTACTGTAAGCGTTGCAGGTCGACACTGACCTACAGATTTTTATTTCTATTTTTATTGAAAGCAGGCTCCCCCTGGAAATTTTGCCAATTTTTTACATTTTATTATGATTTTGCTTGAAGCGACCCTCATGTGGTCAGTGCTTCGAGACCAAAACTTGCACTCCCACAGTGTACCATATATATCACAGTGTACACTGTGATATATATATTAAGAATTAAATCTTTGGATGTTTTATCAATAAAAGGTTATGGGAAGTATTGAAGTATTGATTTTTATTTCTCATCCACATTACATCTTTCAGTCGTTTTCAACTACATTAATTCTACAGCATATGTATGTGTATTTCAGATCAAGCAGCCTAATATATTGCAGCGTATATTTTTCAGGTTATTAAAATGGTATTATCAATGTATTATAAATATATTGACATTATTTCAGAATATATTGCAGGACACATCTCCCTTAGATATTGCATATATTTGCAATATATATATTGATGAAAATTAATATATTATCCATATATGAAATTCGGCCAATTTTGGTATATTTTCAATATATGGATAATATACCAAAAAAAATATATTCATATCATATTTTTTTTCCATATGGGGTAACACAGTGTACCGGTTTGTATAGCATATTGCAGATCTCTGATAGAACCTAAAGAAACAAATATGCAATTTAAAAATGTGTTGATGTACTATGTTAACATGTAATCTTTCACACCTTCCCAACATTTCTGCTCACATTGAATTATCAGGCAAAAGTCTCTTATTTCAAAGCACTCATGAAACATAAAACATTTCAAGCTGATAAAATCAAACCTAGCAACTGAAGCCAGCACTTCTGTGGAAGAAATGATGAAATATTCGAAATTGAGAATATTAATTCGCTGTTTCCTTGTGAGAATTTTAGGGATATTGCGGTGGTATATTGTGATATATTTTTGCATTTTACACCGTGGTTATGCATACTGTATATGATAGTAACATTTGGCTGATTTCAATATCATTACATGATCCAGCGTAAATATCATCAGAGCCAGGTGCATTTACCTACAAAAGTCTGACGTCATCGTGCAGTACTCGAAATCGCATTTGCGTCAAACACATGCAAAGACCGGAATCATGTATCAGTGTTTTCCATGGGCTGCTACAGAAGTATTCGATTTCGTACCGACCCATTTTTTCCCATTAAAAATTCTTCAACCGGATTCCGCATATTGCGCCCTAGTCAACCAGGTGTGGGTGTTGGGGGTTGAGAAACACACTCATCGACAATGCAGATAACTACGACGAATTTATGATCCATTTACCTGGAATTCCCTTGTTGGTTTTTGAGGAAACCCTCAATAAAACGTTTCACTCGTACTGTTGTTAATTTCCCCTCAGTGATACGAACGTGTCACGTTTTTTAATGTTTCACGCATCTGTGTCATTAGAGACTGCCACCTCAAGTGATTAACGTAAATGTCGACGCAATTGTTGTGACGTCGGTTTAAATATACAGGTAGTTACCATGTCGAAATTTTCAGCCTGAATGGTACTCGTCCGCGATTTGTCAAACTTGTGGCAAACTCTATTATCACATTAACCGTGACATCGAACACGATTTGCGACCCCCAAAATGACTCGTGCTTACATTTATCTGAATATGTGTCGCCGGCACACGACTTTTGACATTTCCGATGTCATAATTTTGTCACCATGACCATTTTGTTTGCTATTGAAATCAGATTTCCTGATCAGGTCCATTTCAGAAATTGTAAAAATACAATTTGAGAATTATTTTCCTTACCTTAACTAGTTCAAAGTGATGTTTTATTTATAATAAAAATGATACTAACCACTCTTAACCAAAACATGAAATGGCCTTGTCTAACCCTGTGCATCCCAAAAATTCGGCCAAATCCCTGTGTAATTGTTTTGTCATTCATGCTACATGTACAGTATATACATGTATATAGAATGAATTAGTTCAACACTACTTAGCGAGTAGTTTGTAATTACAGCTGTATACCAGTAGGAGAAATTCCCCGAGTTTCATTGACTTTTGACACGACCGTCATAATTCCCTGACCAAGTTTTTATATATGTAGGTTTTGGGAACCCTGTAAGTTGAGTTCTTGCGTGAAACTGCGTACATGTACTTTAATAAATGTAATAACGAAATAATGCATGATTCTGGTCTAATTATTCTCCAGGATGTAATTCTGGATGCCAATTAACTGCTGACAAATTGTCAACAGGTATATTATTGCAAGATTCTGTCACACACGTTTCATATTTCCTACAACTGTACATTTAGATTATATCGATCAACGACGTTTTATTTCACCATAGAGATTTTGCCTTCAGGAAAGAGCGTTCTCTGGATACTAAGGTACGAACGATTTGATTTCTTTGGATTTTGCGGGAGATACGAAACGAATGCGAAATAGGAATACTTTGTATTTACATTGGATTCAATCGTGGTCTTGATTCTTTGCAGAAATTAAAAATGCACGGACAAAAAATAACCAATTCCATTCAATCCATTGCAACACATTGTATGGCAGGTAGGTGAACTGTTTGCCATCAAAAGTACATGAATCGTTTTTGATCGTGAAAATTTCTCAAGGACCATCTTGTCTTAAAATTTTCACGCATTTGTCCGCCTGCTATTGTAAGGTTTCATTAAAAACACTGTGTTGTCTTGATCTGAGCTACTTACGGCATTGCACTACGGTCTGTACATGTATTCGGCAAACATATTAACCTACTGTATAGAGAGCAATCTTGAGCTCTTTGGCATTTGGGCCTTCTTTCAAAAGAAACGCCAAACACCAGCATGTGCAGATAGCGTTTGGAAGTAGATAAACTTCCCGGAAATGCGCTTATTCGTTTAAATCCGTTACTAAATGGGCCATTTACCGTATATTCTTGTCATTTTTCCGCAAGACTTCTTCGGAATTCCCACCGCCATGTTTTTGTGTAGACGTTCTAAATTGCGAAAGCGCCCCCACCTCCAGCAACGGCGCTTCCAGCAACCTGAATGGCGGCGCTCCAGCTTAAGCGCATTCAGCGTACAGCTAAAACACCATTGCAAGGCGCGAAATTAACCTAAATAAAGGTTTGGCGAAATTAGAGAGTTGGCGCAATACAACGAAATTTTTTGAAAAAACGAAAGTATAATTTTACTTCCGCATCTTCAATTAACCGATCCTTACGAACATTCTCGTTACGAAAGTTGACCCCTACTATATAGTCGTCCTGGCAAAAGTAGAAAATTTTTACAGCCAATCCGAGAGATTCGGTTTATCGATGTTCTGTTTCAGGAGTTTCAGCTGTACAAGGAAAATGGCTGCCATGCTCGATATACATTACAGGATAGACGAATCGCAAACAGGAAATTGAATCCTATTGGTCTGAACGACGCCATTTTTTCGTTCTTTTGCCGTGACGACTATAGACACATTGCATTTCAACGATCGTTATTAATAGTTAATTAAAAGCACGAACGATCGTTTTTATTGACCGCTTTAAAAAACAAACGATATAAAAATATATATTTGTCAGGGGGGACGTTCAAGAATTATATCACCATTTTATGGAGGAAGGGGGTAGTCAAATGATGACGCCAGATGATGTCATCATTGCTGTTTTATCAATTATTTTTTGGAATCGATTATCTAGTTTTGGAAAAAAATGTCGCATATGGCTGTTTTCTTTGATGGGAACAAAATCCTTTATTTGTGCTACAATTTGGTTGAGTAGAATAATTATGCCCTGCGTGGTTTCGCCTGAAAGCGGGTTTCTCCTAACAGCTCATATGTTATCAGTGATTGCCTGGAGATTGGACAGCTATGTGGTTTAGGTTATGTGAAAGATAGCCAAGATAGGTGTCCATCCTGTAGTTCAAGTGATAAATACACATTTGTAGTAAGCCTACCAGATCCAGAAATACAGAAATGTTCTCAATTCGAAAATTTTTCTATACATGATTATGCCATCGCATAGATAAGTCTGAAAATGATGTCGTAAACTGTAATGGGTCGGGTGGATGTCTAAAAATCTCGAAAATTTGATGAAATGTTGTTTGATGCTATTTGAACATTCCTAACATTCCCTATTTGAACAAGCTAACCTAACCCAAGGATTTTTTTTCTGAAAAGAAGATGCTGAGTTGAATTGAATTGGTCAAGCAAAATTATGAAATCGCCAACGGTCAATCGATAGTGCATGTGTTTATTTATAGTTTCACGGTGGCTCTCCCCCCACGCCCCCGTGCGGTCATTATTTGGGCCCCTCATTTTCCCTGCCATGTCAAGCTGAAGAGTTCATTTAGGAGGCCACCGTTCGTATCCCTAAAACAGTATAATAACCGCAGCCTATTACCCTCTGGGGGGAAGCTTTTCCCGGAAAGGTACTAAGGGGCACGGGGTAGAACGGCCGGGAATTTCAGGAAAATTCAGCTAAGATGGATCGCTAAGTCGTTTCGCGAAAGCCCAAATAGGAGGCGAATAAAAGGCACGCACCACGTGGCTATTAATTTCCCAGGAAACGTGCTATAGGGGGCGCTCCTCCCAACGTCCAGCGTTTCTCAGGCCCCAATTACTCGAGCGAATCGGCCCCTGCCCAGCTAGCTTACTTCTAGGAACTTTGCCCGGACATAAATAAACTTGATCATAGGATGGGAGGAAGTAGCCATTGATGGAGAAGGGCTTACGAATTGCACCTGGGTGAGGGGGACGAGAACCGGACCGGACGGCTAGACGGACAGACACACTGACACACAAAAGCAGAAAAAAAATTAACTAAAATTACCTGGGGGTAATGCCAGGCATGGACCAAATCCTGCGAATATTTCACTAACGGACATGAGAGTTTTTCTTCCATCAATTGCAGACATTTTCATAGCAAAATTTCATTCCATTTACATTCCAATACACTTTCACCTTAAATTGCCGCGGATGTGCTTTAGAATACACTATACATGTACAGTATGTAATATTAAGGATCCCCAAAACTGGAAAACCTGGAATTTTCAGGGAAGTTGGATAGACTGGGGATAGTCAGGGCAAAAGTGGTTCATTTCGAAAGTCAGGAAAAATCGACAAATTAATGTTACATTTGTCTTCACATGCATTTAGCTACAGTGTATACACAGAAGTCAAGAGATGAAACTGTCAAGCATCTACATGTACATGTATATATAGATACACATGTATATGAGGAATTTTATCCCTTAGGGAAAAATCAATAATAAAATGTAAACAAAACAACCTAATTAACCCATGTGATTTTAGGATGTTAGGTGAAGTAAGGTTTGGAGCTAGGACTGTAATAAAGTTAATAAGATTGATTTCATTAACTATAATACGATACGAGGCCGTTCAACTATGAACTGGGTTAGAATTCGTCATTTCTAATTAAGTTTTGAAACTGTTTTTGCGACTGAAATCAGTCATTCATACTCAATTTCAAATTTGTCGGTCGATAGTTATGTCATCCCTGATATCCCTGGGGGTCAGCAAAGGATGGCGACTGCTGCCATTGGGGGTAGGGGTTCTGAAAATCACCAAATTATTTGCGACGATTTGTGTTCTTTGATTCATGAGGACAATTACCTAATTTCGGGCATAAAGTAAAGAACTGTAGTCGAAATGAAAGTCGGATATGAATTCCCACGCTTAGGGTATGGTCATCGGGGCCGAAATCCAGTCCCCTGTCCAGACCAGCAGCACCCTGGACGGGAAGGCGGGGGTAAGTAAATGCATTTTATTGCACAAAAGCAACGGCCCAGACGCGACCCCCCTTTCTGGCAAAACGAAATTCGGCGAAAAGTCGGCAAAGTGGCAGAAACAGCAAAAAATGGTCCAATAGCGTCTGAGGATAAAAGAAGTCCAGGAAAATGGTTTGGGATGTGGCCGCACTATCAACGCCTCTCGTCCAGCGATTTCGGGAAAATGTCAACGAACCTGAATAATGTGACAGGCGCCCGCAATTAAAGGCTGTCAAACGGATCCCCTTTTTTAAATTTCGCGCAAAACGAAACACGAATTTTATAAATCATCTATGGATTTAATAAAAGCGCACGACAATCCGCCAACCGTTGTACTTATTGTGAAAATCCTTCAATATGTTTTCTAACGCTAATGATCAGTCGATATGACATATCCCCAATTAATTATTTCGCCATATTTTCCGGGACAATGGTGCACCCATGTTCGCAGACTAATTAAGTTTAATTTGTCCTTTTGCTTGCTGGAATGCAAAAACCTCCAGGGTGGTGGATTGCAGAATTATGCTGCTCGAAAGTGCGTTGTGACTTTTGGGACACCCTGCACAAAATTTCGAATAATTTTTTGTAAACAGTAAGAGGGACTTGCGTTTTTGGGATGGGACTATTGAAAAATTATGGAAATGCATTTGCTATTAATAAAAACGATAATTCTATATTCGACCTTTTTATTTTGCTTTATGGGCGATAGATGGCAGCACCTGCCGTCTGAATGGGAATACATGAGGTTTACAGTTGTGGGCAAAATAAAGAACATCTCGAAAAATTCTAAAAACGAAATTTCTTTTCATTTTATATAGTGCAGGAACTTAGTATCAATATAAACTTTGAATTAAAACATTTACTTTCATTTGAAATTATCATATCTGTCTAAAATTAGGTTCGAAAAATCACTTTCGAGCAGCCTTTTAATTATATAAGGACGAAAGTTCCAGTGTCGGATTTATGAAGCCTATACCCTGGAATGCATCAGGAATAAATTACACTTAATGTCTGCGTGTAAATGATTCGAATGCTCGTATGTCAAAGTGGGTTGCAATACCAGATATCGCTACAAAAAAACTGGCTACTCATTGTTGGTAATCACGGTAGCAGTTCAGCTACAATGGCAACATATGTAATTTCGATGAGAACAGAAACACATGTAACGAGCCGTAAAACGCATAAAACTAAAAAAAAACTTGCATTTCACGATTTCCCTCGCCACGTACAATTGTACTGTATATATTTGGTTGTACTGTAGTTTCAAAATGTCGTTTTGCAGTCATTTTGCTCAGCAAACTTGTGGGAGCTTAATTTCGCCTCTGGAAATATTTATAACGATTTGCATACGTGGCGCCCATTTTAAGATTGGATTTCGCGCAATTAAGCGAGCGTGAATCCTATTTATATTTGAGGTGAAATAAAAACGAAAAGGTTCACCGACTTTCCTTGCACCAGCATTAGATTCGAGGCGTGACCAGAGAGGGAATTTCGCTGAATTTTGGCACGAATTATACGTCCATCTCCTAGTCCTGGTGAACTTTTATGCACGGTGAAAGAAGGTAATTTAAGTTTTTTTTTGGTATACTGAAATGCTTAAAATAGAAAAAGTTTAAAGGCTTCGCTGAAAGTGAGGGGGGTTGTCCCTTTACACGCTTTTCTCAACCATTCGCATTTTTACATGAAATGTTTATAAAAAAAAAGTAAATAATAGTTTGAACCTAAGTTACGTGACACAAACTATTTTTTACTTTTATTTTTTTATGAAAAATGCATCCTTTAAAATGAACTCGAAAAGGTGCACGAACTCGATTGCATGGCCAGCAGAAAAATTGAAGACTTGAACTGCAATGGAATTGCAATGCCACGAAAAGCTAAAAATATCCACTTTTAAGCGTTTAATTTTGAGGAGATTATGTAAATTTAAAGTTAGAAAATGATGGATATGCGTTTCCACAGTCATAATATTGCTAATATACATGTATACCAAATTGAATCGTTTTAGGAATTCATGTAAGTCCCTTATAGTACAAGTGCACCTGATTATTTTGATGTTGCTGCCTCAATTTTCAATTTTTTTGTGAAGGGGGGGAGCATCTTGATGTTACAACATGTGGCACATACACTGTATTAATTGAACATTGCCATAAGTTGCGGAAGAGGAGTCAGGCGGATTCGACCTTTATGGGCATATCACATTACAGTTATATTCTGAGAATACAAAAAGTTAATCAGAAGATTGACAATCAGATAAACCAATTTCCCACACGAATTTCATTTTTCTGGTAATGATTTCAATCACGTTTCCGAATCATGAACAGCTAAACATTCCTGAAAAATACTTCCCCGAGCCATTTGTACTATGTATAGCACGTCTATGAAGCCATCTGTGGGCGATGCAATTTCCTAATGCCTTTGAAAAATCCCAATAACCGAGCCAGAATAAAAACACACGTTTGGAAAACCGTTTCATCAAACGTGATGTTGGTTTGTTGCACTTACATGAATTTCACAAATGAACATTTGGAAAGCCCTTAGGAGTTTTACAGTTTTGCAAGCTTCATGATTGAAAATATAAACTTCATTAATTTTAGAATAATGCATGCCGAACGCTCTTACCCTAATAGGTCGCAATACAATTATTATTTTCAAGTTTCGATTTCCATTCTCGAAACTAGCACAGACAGGATTCGACAAAAAATTATTACAAAACAACCACTCAACTTGTTGCGAGTATAACATTTCTCGAAATTGCAAACAATTAGATTGCAGGAATTAACTCCTGTAATTATATCCTTTCTTCTCGTCAGAATCATTGTCGTTCTTACCATAAGTATTGAATGACACGAACAAATCTGATAAGTGATGTCATTTTGACCATATGACGACACTTCATTCTCACTATTTTCAATCAAATAGTTTTTTTGCGTTCATTCACAAGTAACTATTTTTAACTAATCTCCTTTACTTTTGTGGTCTTATCTGTGAGTTAATAGATATAAAAACAATGAAGGCTGAGCTATTTGAAAGAGTTGATTATAAAGCGTTTGATAACAAAATATACGCAGTTTCTTATCCAATTTGAAAGAAAGAAATCCTATAGTACAATTAGCTGCTAGCCCTTCATTCTGCAATCTTATCACTCTCAATAAACACTTCAAAGATTCATTCAATCTGCTTTGCGTACGATAAGTTCGATGGCTTTCATTTCGTCGAATTTAAAAACAAAAAGTTTTATTTTTCCGAGATTTAAGTCTTGGAAAGATAACTGAGAAAATCACTAGTTCGAATTCCTGTTAATTTTTTTGATTTGCTAGCATTGCATTTAAGCGAAGTGCTGATCTCAATAAGCGTTCATTGTACATGTATCTGAATAGGAGCGTTCGGGACTGGGCAATTTCGATAACAATAAATGACGATTTTGGGGATTTATGGGATAGTTTTAAACTTTATAACCCCTTCGAAACTCTACATAAAATTGTATCATTCTGCATGATTATCAATTTTATAGCCCGTGTGCATCCCAAATACAAACAATTCAAAATGAAAATGTTTGGCTTGTACATGTATTTAGTTTGGATCAAAATTGATATATTTATAGCTGATATTTTGTTTATAATTTTCAAGTTACAGCGACACCAGCTGGCACTCCCTGTAAGCCAAATACATGTACATGAAATAAAAAACTACAGTTATTCAACCTTTTTACCTTAAAATTTGGCCCTTGTAGCTTTTAGTTGTTTTTTTACAAACTTAGGTTTTGAGTTTGAGAGCATTGCTTTATGATCACCCAGTATACTGGGCATGTATGCGTTGTATTTCTCAATTTAATGACTTGCTTTTCTCTGATTGGCAGTCTTATTAATTCGTATCGATGGCAACAGATAAGACATCCGTCTACGAAATAATTGTTTCACCACAAAGTGAAAATTGCCACTTATGATCGAATAAAATTAAAAGGCACCGAATAATTTCTTCGGAAACTATTTGGGTGCATTTACACTTATACAGGAAAAGGGAAATTGTCGAGAAAAGTTTGCTTAACGAGTGTGCGTTTCCTCTCCAGAAAACATTTAAGAAATCGCCCCTTATTATTTACCCAATTAACGAATTCGCACAATTATTTCCTTCGCAAAACGGATTAATCCGAAGCATTTCCTTCGTCACTAATCTAATATCGGATATTCCTCCCAGTTTATGCAACTGCACGATTGGGATTTGAAAAATAAACAAAGCGACATTTAAGCAGAATTTTCGGTTGCAAGGATTCTACCTATTTTGGGGGCTGCAAATTCCCAGAAACTATAAACAACTACAAACAAACACCGCAATTTTATATAATTTTTTAAATGTCACCGGTGTCGGAATCACAGATACGATGAAAATTGAACAATTGTCGCCGTTATTTCAATGCATACAGACAACCATTAGCATAGAAAAGTGCTGATGATTCTGGTGCAGGATTTGAGATGGTGCTAAGGTTTTTAAAATTGGTTTCTAATTCAAAATGCCATGGCACGTTGTAAAGACTCTAAAGTGTAATTTTTTTTCTTCAAAATTTTGAACCCCAAACCAATTTTTTTATCTGAATTGGACAACCCCTTTTACCATATACGAAATGGAAACATGTACAGATAGACGACAGTGTATTGGTGATTAATTTGGTGGTTTTACTCTCAATAGAGCGTCAATCCTTCTTGGAATTAACTAGGGCAAGATTTGAATTAATTAAAATTCTCGTTATCTGGTATACTGGGAATTTTATACCAATCATTTATAAGGAAACGCATCTCAGAGTTACTTTAGCGATATTGGAGTAAAAAACCAAAACTTCACAGATGTATTCAAGACGGCTTTCACAGGAGTAGCACATCTTTTTGCAATACAAAATTTAGATTTCGTTCGTGATCATTGTAATATATCATTCGATACAATTGTGGTTATGACTTTGTCAAAATTTCTATTACTGCATTACTTAAAATGTATAAGCATTTCAAACACGGTATAAAAAATGCATACGGTTGTGGACCATAAAATATCAATTTTTATCTAGACTAAATACATGTTTAAGCGAAAAAAATTCATTTGAAAAAGCTCGATGTTTTAGGGGGTACATAGAGGGTTCCGAAGGGACTAGTTCGAATCTTGAGATTTGAAGTTACAAGTTGTTCCAGAACTTCCAATTTTTGTGAACCATGCATTCCCCCTCCAAAAGCGGACGTCGTTAATGCACGGCCCCCACCCCCTGACAACGTGTGCGCTGCAGGCATGACAAATCACTCGTCCGGAAAAGTAGTTATTGATACAGGAGGGATGAATTTCAGTGAAATATGATAAGCTGAGGTTGCATCGCCACCCCCTCCTAGCCCGGATCAAAAATGCGAGAGTGCACCGCGTCATCGCGCATGCAGGTTGGCTGAAAATTCGCAGAAATTTCGCGTGACAACATTTCGTATAAAATGCGTTTTGGAAACAAAAAGAAAAACTATCTTTTAAGTAACACGGGCTATTGCACATTCCATTTCTTGGAAGTAATACATCAGAAAATTAGTCTTTTTAAAAATCGCTCGGTTCGTGGTGCCCCTCCCATGCAGTCGCAATGGCCGACATCATCACGAAAAAACAACAACTGGAATACAACGACAACGTAATAAGAAGAAACCGAAAAAATACCGAATGCAAATTTGCAATTAGACGACGAAGGTGTCGTGATGGAGTCACTGACTCCGATATAATTACTCGCAAAAAAGCGTCGAAACAAATTTCCCAGGAAAACCTTCGGCCGTGCACCTAACACCTTGTAAAATGACTATTAGGTCACAAGAGTGGCTGTCGAGAGGATGCTAAAGTTTGCTGATGTCGCCATATTCGTTATTATTACCGGGAACGAGTGAATGGGATTCCAAATAATGCGGCCATAAACACATCAACGCCTGTCATGGCGTCGAGCGAGCAGACGCCACCAGCGCCACCAACGCCAGTCGTTTTTCGCCGAATCGAACGGCGGGGGGGGGGGGGGGGGGGGG
>JAQFYZ010001339.1:0-24681 GCA_034695085.1 Cylindroiulus punctatus | reverse complement strand
CTTAATAGGGAAGTTGTACATTTTTCTGGGTTTAAATGCACATACATGTATGAGATCGGAAAATGATTGAATTACATCTCGATGGCTATATTATTGATAAATTAACCAAATTTTTGCGTTTCAAAAATTCGTAAAACTTGCTGCTTATGTCGACTCTGCGAAAATATTATATATGCGAAAATATTCAGTTGTTTTTAACTGGGATGGTAATATCGCAAGATATAAAGTGTAGGTGCAACGGTTGTACTTATTTGCATTTGTTCTCTCTGCAAATATTCACATTTAATTTCAATTATGCGATAATGTTTGCACAAAAACAATATTTGTCCATGAGCCATGTTGTTGTTTGTTTGAAGGCTCTTGAGTATTGATTGACATAACTGTCACCCAAACTTCTTCTGATGGTCATGCGTCAGTACACCGGCATGCCCCGCACGTAGTTTGTCAGAAACTGTCTTCAGAAGAACCTTTTGTTGTTCCAAATCACACAATTGACATAAAGTGAAAACATGATTCATCCAAAACCGTTTGAATTTAAGATGGATGTACAGTCTGCGCTTCGGACTGAACCAGTCCAATTAAAAAGATTCGATATCCTGTTATCGCCAATGTTGCTGCTACTTAAAATGTTTGGTCTCTATCACTGTCCTGGACCCTGTCATCAAACTGCTGTTGAAGGAAGATGCCTTTGGCGCTTAAGGAAGCTAACTTGGAAGCACTACTCATTCGGCTGGGTTTGCATTGCTGTACTGTTCTACTTCCGGAGGGTGGTGTATCTTATGATGCACACTGGCAATACCAACGTCTTCGATGGTTCAGCGCCCATGAAAACCATCAACAAGATATTCAGCCGCGTGCTTTGGACTGTTGTAATGGGCGTTTTCAACGTAACCATGTTTCTGGCTTCAGCCAAGAGCTCTGGCTTGACAAGAATATTCAGGTTGTGGAAGAAATTGAGGTTTTACAGTGCCGAGGCTGATGACATTGAAAGGTTTGTCAGACGTCGCACTTGGTTTGCAGTTGCAACGTACCTGTTGTTTTTATCGTCTGAAGCAGTTGGTGAGCAAATAGTTATGAGGATGAGGACTTGTCTGAGGGACTCGTAATTTATTAATCGTTTTATTGCCCTTGCAGTTATCCCCATAGATTTATATGGGGTTGGGATGGACGATTTCTTCCCATCCACCTTGCCTTTCTTATTGGGCGCCCTAGCTGAAGGTGGAACTGTCTTTTTTCTGCTTCTTCTGCTGATGACCATTGCAAAAGCATTCTCAGTTTTGAACAGGCGGGTGTCTGTGCAGTTTGAGGAAACCGGTGGGCTGCCCAGCTTGGACAACTTCACGCACAATTATTATCTTATCGTGGCCATAGTTGAAACCACTGACAACTTATTCAGTTTTTCTTTGGGCGCCTACATAACCATCCACATCGTTTGGCTGATCTTCAAAATGTATTACATTTTTAATACCTCAGGTTATCTGTTTTCGGTTTATTTTTTCACTGTGTATTGGGCTTTTGTGGGAATTTCTCTTACGCTGTCTCAGATTTGGACTGCTGCGGAAATTCCATTGAAGGTTAGTTGCACTCTTTAGTAATTCCATGGACAGTTCAAATTGAGATTTCTTGATCAGTGTCAATGTCGCATTGACATAGCTTCAGTTTTATGGTAGCTTAGGTAAATTTCTGTGAAACTAAAAGTAATTTTATATGAATATAGGCGGCCGAACTTAATCTTATTGTCCACGCTTTGCCTCTGCACAGATTCTCTGTCGCTCAGCAATCTAAGGTGAGGAATGAAATTGACTTCTTTCTTTGCTATTTTCCGTGATGAGTTCTGTGACGTTTTCGATAATGTGACAATATGGATAATACCGGTGTTTGGATATTTTATCGATAGATGCACTCTCTGCGCAACTTCATGTGCAACTCTGTGGTGAGTTTAACACTGTTCAAAATGCGTCCGATAACGAGAGGTCTGTGTTCTTCGGTGAGCATATTTTTTAAATGCATTACATTGGTTTAGTCTAGCCCGCCTAAAGTGTGTTGCAGTTGCTACTTCATGGTGATGTTCAATGTATTAAATTGGAATTTGTTGTACATTTTTCAGATTGTTGGATTCTGCCTAACTTATCTGTTTATTTTAATTCAGTTTCATAACAATTGAATCTCAAAAGTGACTAGGCTAGAAACACTTAACGGGATGCACATGTACCTTTGTGCCTTAATCTTAAGTTTCAAAGCGATCCATACTCCCCCACCGCACGTCATAACTTTGATAATTATAGGGTACTGAATTGAAATGTATAATGCTTTACGATTTTAAACCAAGAACAGGTTTAAAAACGCATATTTTTAAGTTAAACAACGGCACTGGCTTGGAATAATCATTCCTCCATCAGAAACCCGTGTTAATGCAGGGGTTAATGCAGGGATTGTTTCCCTAAAAATCGGCTCCGACCGCCCCTGATAACCCCCTAACCAGGGTCCCTTGTAAATATGCCCAGGGTCTAATTAATATGTAGTGTATTATGTATTGTTAAAATGTATATTGCATGTAAAATCCTGAGTACCACATATATATGCCCCATTTTTAAATTATAATTCCGGTTTATGGATATTTTTAGGAATAAATCCTTCCTTGCCTTAAGTCGTCTATTATCAATCGTGATATTAATAGTTAGATGTTATTAGAGAATGTCATGTGCCTGATTGTAAATATGGCAATCACATCGTGGTGAAAATATTACTTGATTTGGTGTATAGATCATTAAAGAATTTGAGATTTTTTAACTCAAAAATTTGTTTAGTAGAATTTGGAAAGAAGTGTTTTAATGATGAATTGCATTTTGGTATCCATTCGCCGCCTCTTTTCTGATTGCATAACAGGCAAGCTATCTATAAACGAAAAAAGCAAACAAGCATATTCGACAATAATAAATGTGATGAATTAGAAGATGTTACTGCGTGACGCCCATGTCATTCGTTCAGGGTCACACTACTTTTCATCATCTGCTATGTTTACTATGCCAATGTTTGCCTACATATTTACTTTCAAATGTAATTTTTAATACGTTGTAATGGGCTTAACAGCTATTGTACGATGGTATATGATTGAAAGGCGTTCACTCTATAATTTTGGAAATGTTCTTTATCAAGGCCAGTTCACTCTGGTGGCTTTATAGAAACACCACTTGAAACTAAGCTTACTGTAAGCATGAACATCCAAAAAGTGTATCCTGCCTGTCAGTATGTGGGATGCCCAGTGCAATTGAAACGCCTTGATTTGCTCATGTCCCCAATGTTGTTTCTACTGAAACTTGTTGGTGCCTATCATTTCTCCAACACGATTTCAACAGATGAAAATCAGTCCAGAAAACCCCTCAAAACCTGGACACTTTGCCATTGGAAAACATATTCCCTCCTTTGGATTGGTGTTTCAGGACTTTTGTACGTGTTTAGGTTGATTTATCTCTTGTTTTATTGCGGTGATTATATGGGCGTTGATCCAGTGCAAACACTAGTACGAAGATTGGGAAGAGCGTATTGGACTGTTAATATGGGGATTATGAGCTTGACAATGTATTTGGCGTCAGAAAAACCAACGGGTTTTATGAGATTGTATCAGCTATGGATGAATCTAAGATTCTATCGAGGAGAAGCTAAAGAACTGGAATGTTTCATCAACCGCTGTGCGTGGATTCTGCTGATGGTCTGTTTGCCAACAATGTTTTTTGAAGTTATTGGTAAGTCAAGAATCAGCGCCTGCTCGTTGAGTATGGTGAAGGATAACTTTTTTGAGTATTTTATGCAAAAATTTCTCTCTAATAGCTGATACTATCGACACGGCAATGTTCGATGACGGTGATACATTGACACTAATCATCCCTGCTGTCTTCTGTATTTTCGTGGAAGGGGCCGTTTGCTTTTTTTTCGTTTTGATGTGCTTGATCATCGACAAGTTGTTTTCGGTGCTGAATGACCGTGTCACGAAACAGTTTCAGGAAACTGGTTCCGTGTCAAGCTTGGATAACTTCGTGCATAACTACTACTCGGTTGTGGAAATGGTTGATCTCATGGATGACCTGTTCAGCTTTGCTTTGGGCCTATACCTACTGTATTGCGTCGTGTGGGTCATATTTCAGACCTACTTTACTTGCACAGTAGGTGTCCTTTCCAGATCACTGGTGTTCGTTTGGATTTGGTACTTAGCGTGCGTCTTCTTTAGTCTACCTATACTTTGGGCGGCCGTAGACATCCCAATCAAGGTCAGCTGGTTGATTGAATTCTGCTCATTTTGGCTGTCCTGTCAATTTTGGAATACTCAAGTGTCTTCTAATATAGGCTGGTAGACTCCGTTTGATTTTTCACGCTTTGCCACTGCACCAATTTTCTCTGATTCAGCAGTCTAAGGTGCGTTGAATGAATCTTAAATGTTGTACATGTATAAGCTGAGGGGCAATTTGATCAATCTTCAATTTATTATTTCAATTCAATACATTTTGTTTCTGGTGTATTAGTTGCAGTCGTTGCAGCAATTCATCGGGAATACCACAGTAAGCTTGACTATATTTAAAATGCATCCCTTAACACGAGGACTGTTATCGTCGGTGAGTTATTGGCGAATTTGGGCGAGTTTTCCTGTATAGGATGGTCCACGTAAATTGTACAAGCAAATTTTGAGAATTATTACTATAGGGTAGCTTCACTGTCATGCATGAACCGTTTTCTTATGGACCACTTTGTACATTGTAATGTTGTCAATATCTGAAATATTTCTTAATTTAGCTGCTGTTTGTGTTTACAGATTGTTGGATTCTGCTTATCATACTTGTTCATCTTAATTCAGTTTCAGTCAAAAGAATATGGAAGCACCCTTTAAATATTTGATGCATTTCACTTCCTAACAAACTTGCATTTCTCGCGCGAAATGAGTCCTTAAGGAACGCAATTATAAAATCCGTGGTATGTGTACTGTATTCACCAGGAATTTGGCTAGGAGCTTGACAAGAAAATTTAGAACATGTGATTAAACTCATTACTTCTCAATGTTTACTGGTTTTTTTTTATCAATTGACCCATTACTCAGCATCGGAAACAAGATTGACGGTATAGGTAACAAAACTCGCATCAGTGTGAGTTATGTTATTTATTAAGTATGTCCGAAAGTGCAGGTGCTGTAGGTTTTCGTTCTTTTCTTCGTCCAAGTTATCGAAATCAATCGTACGTGTATTTGAAGAAATCATCCTGATTGTTCTTCACATACGTTGCTTATTCCCTAAAATATACCTATCATAACTCATAACCATCATAAACATTTTGCTTGCTTGCTGATGTTAAATTCTTGAGATTTAATTACTGTCATTTTTGGCATGGTTGTTCTGAATAGAAAAAAATGGCTTTTTCAGATCTCTTCTATATAGTTTTTAAAAAAAAATATTGATTAGAAAAATATGGATTAAGAAACAATTATTCAATGGTTTTCTGTCACCAACGTTTACATAAGTTATCATTTGATGCCTTGGTTCTTAATTCATCGGATGTAGTAACTCGAATGCGACTACTTCAGTTTGTTTTATGGAAGGTAATAGCAGATTAATATGCTAATGGACGTACTTATGGATTTTGAAAACGCGACTGATGATAGGCGGTTGTAAGGGGTGGGCGTTGCACCTCATTTATAACATTGAGCTACATGTGTGGCCACTCAGATTGTCTTGCTGACATGCCTCTGCATATTATTTCCTGTAAAAAGAATTCTAAGCCTCTATCTCATCATTACGATGTCTGCGTCCAACTGCAGGCCCTTGATCGGATTTTAGCCCCAATGTTGTTCCTTATGCGAATTGTTGGCACTTACCACAATCCTGAAAGCAAGCTAGGTCACTGTCAAAAGAGGTCTGTAAAGACAAGGATAAAATGGCCTCATTGTTGCTTGAAGAAAGCTTCTTGGAGGTTGTACTGCTTATGTTGGATCTGTGTCTCTGGCTCTATTTACACATGGAGATTGGTATACCTTCTGTTTCTTGACGATCATCACATCAACCGTGAGCCTTTAAAAGTTGTAATGCAATGCTACGAAAGGATATTCTGGGCCAGTCTAATGGGCATCTTTAGTCTAACAATGTTTTCGGCATCATCCAGGAAGTCAGGCTTTCAGAAACTGTATTACCTGTGGAAACGATTGAGATTTCTTCGCTCTGAGGCCATAGAAATAGAAGCCTTCATGAGGCGAATTATGTGGACTCTGTTGGTGATATATCTACCGACAGTGACATTAGAATGCTGCGGTAATAAGTAATTAGTTTTTAAATGCCATTACGTTGTGCATGTTTAGTGAAACGCCTCTAGTGGTCTGACAATTCATGATGTCTGTCAGAAGGTTTCACTTAATTAACAACGTAAGTTTAAGAATGTGGTCTCTCCTTTCAACTATATCATTTTTCCTTCTTTTTAGCGAATATTTACGAAGTAACCTTTATGGAAGAAACCGGCTTTTGGCCCATGCTAGCCCCGAGTTTCTTTGGGTTCCTCGTTGAATGCGTCACCATATTTTTTCTTGACCTGTTGTTTTTGACTTTTGGCAAGTTGCTTTCGGTTCTGAACAATCGAATAAACCTTCAGTTTCGGCAAACTGGTGACATTCCGAGCATAGAAAATTTTTCTCAGAACTACTATACGATTGCTGCCATGGTGGACGTCGTAGATGACTTATTCTGCTTTGCTTTTGGCGCCTACATTCCGTACTCTGTTTTTTGGGTTATATTTCTGACATACGTCACCTTCCACTTAGGAGCTGTTTCATCACCGCTGGCGTTTACTTGGTTTTGGTTTATAACAACCATTTCCTTCAGCCTGTCACTTCTTTGGACAGGAGCGAATATCCCGTTGATGGTTAGTGTTATCATTTGGTTAGCATTTTTGTAAGGAAAGCATACATCCGGACAATGAAGGCACTATAACTGTACTTAATGATCTCATACTGCACTTGAGGGAGCATTTTCAAATTATTATTACAATTGGATGCCTTTTTCACTGTCATTTCAGTATACTTTCCTACAGCAAATCAGTTGTGCATTTAAAGCATTCCTTTAATTAACTTACATGCTTAATACAATTCTTAAGGCTAATGGACTTCGCCTGACATTTCATGCTGTGTCTCTCAATCAGTTTCCGCTGGAACAGCAAATCAAGGTAGGCTTTGTCTGTCCAGTGGTTATCTACAGTGTAAGTCCTGATTAGGCTACGTTTCGTCATCATTTCATAGCTTGGCAATGTATGTGGTTGCTTTTATGGATAGTTTTTGGGATAAACGTTCTCTGGTTGTTCACCTATCTTAGCTATCAGAATTGTTTTCTTCTATCTTTTGTATGTCATCTTGCCTCACAATGACATTTTTGACTTAACTGTGCCCCTAACCGCCAGGCAATCACTGCCAGCCTACAAGCCGTAAGGAGAAATATACATTCTTACATTAATGTATCTACAATATTGTATGCTGGAGCAGAGCTTATACTAAATTACGTATACTAGTTTTTTAATTTTAAGGAAGCATTCTAACATTATAAGATGTTTACATATTGGACTTAATGTATATGTACGTTAACTGGGCTTTGGGAGAACTTGTTTTATCGATAACACAGTTGATCCAAGAGTATTCGATGTATAATATACATACATGTAACTATTGGTCGTCAAAATGCGTGTGCATGACAATCATCATATATTTGGAACAATGATGTGTTTTTGCGTTCTTATATCTGAATAGCTGTTGTCTCTACAACATTTCATGGGCAGTGGAACAATGAGTGTGTCACTCTTTAAGATGCATTCGGTAACAAGAACTCTTGTTTCTTCGGTATGTCTCTGTCTTATCAAGACAACACAATGATTTAAGCGAGGCCAGTTGATATTAACTTCATAAGTGTTAAGTTGTCTTTTTCTTTATTCTCTTCAGATTGTCGGCTTCTGCTTAACGTATTTGCTCATTTTAGTCCAATTTAAATGAAATGAAGACGAGCATTTCGACCAAAACTTGATGACGCTGTTTGTAGAAATATGATACCTTTAAATATCTCTTATTGTTTCCCTTTGTTATTATTGGAAAACCCAAGACGAACATGAAGATAGATAGACGGTAACATAGATGAAACTACAATGTACATTATAGATGGTCGTTGTATTAAAGACTTTAATTTGTGATAATATTTTGGGTTTCGAATGGTCTTGGAGGAATCACCTTAATTATCGAGGTAACTCGAACTAAAGCTTTGCAATTAAAATTATGGAATTGGTCAACGTTGTGTAACCGTCAACTTACGCAAAATTGATATTGAGTTGGACTGGGATTTAAATCGACATCTACAATCAACATCGACAGGCTGGTTATTTTGTCGCTTTGATTTCATTACGGACTATTTGCTTCAGTGTGGTTTACAACGTTAATCGGATAGGTGATGAAATTGTTGTCAGACAATACTGTCGTTTTTTCGGAAATGCTGCTTAAAAAACAATTTGCAAATGGTTTGCTGCCATAGGTGTTTACATTTGTTTCCACTTAATGTCGTAACACTTACTCCATACATTGCGTTAATCGAAGGTATGATGCCAGATTAATATGTTAATGGACCATGCTAAGGTGGGGAGACCAAAACAGAGCTGATTATAGGCGGTTGAATGGGAGTGGTCTTAGAACCGCGTTTTTAGCATTGTATTGCATGTGTGGACAGTGTAGTGCTAACATGCCTCTGCAAGTTATTTCTGTGGGAAAGAATTCTAAGGTGGCATCTCAACATGACGATGTCTATGTCCAATTGCAAGCATTTGATCGGATTTTTGCGCCAATGCTGTTCCTTATGCGAATTGTGGGCGCTTACCACTGTCCAGAATCAAGGCATAGCAGCTCTCTGAAGAGGTCTGTAATGTCCAGGATCAAATGGAGTTTGAAGAAAAAGTATTGGAGGCTGCATTGCTTATGCTGGATTGCTGTCTCTGGCTCCTTCTACATCTGGAGATTATTACATCTTCTGTTTCTTAATTATCATCAGATCGACAGCGACCCTTTAAAAGTTATAATGCATTGCTATGAAAAGATAGTATGGGCCTGTATCATGTTTGTCTTCAGTGTAACGATGTTTTGGGCGTCATCCAGGAGGTCTGGTTTTCAGAAACTGTATTATCTGTGGAAAAGCTTGAGCTTTCTTCGTTCTGAAGCCAAGGAAATAGAACTTTTTTTGAGCCGCATTATGTGGACTCTGGTAGTGTTATATCTCCCGACAGTGACGACAGTATTTTGCGGTAATTATTTGTTTTTCTAAATACGTTTGGAGATTGCATTGTTGGGCTCTGGGCCCCATGTTTCATCGTGGCTAAAATTTCACATTTTCATATTTTAGCTAATATTTATGAAGCACATTTTCTGGATTATGCAGACTTCTGGCCGACAGTAGCCCCTAGTTTCTTCGGATTTCTTGTTGAAGGCGCCACCGTCATTTTTCTAATCATGTTGTTTTTGACTTTTGGCAAACTTCTTTCGGTTCTAAACGACCGAATAAACAACCAATTTCGGCAAGCAGGTGCCATATCAAGCATCGAGAATTTTAGTCACAACTACTACGTGATTGCTGCCATGGTAGACGTTGTTGATGGTATATTTTGCTTCGCCTTTGGGGCCTATATTCTCTACTGTGTAGTTTGGATTATATTTCTGACCTACGTCAGCTTCCACTTAGGGCATCGTTCCTCACCCCTAGTGTTTTCTGGGATTTGGTATATAGTAGCCATTTCCTTTAGCCTGTCACTACTTTGGACAGCGGCAAATATCCCACTTATGGTTTGTCTTTTCATTTGATTCCGACCATTTGATTCAATTTGATTTTACAGGGAAGCATACCGTCAGGCAGTCGACTGACTAGCTGGTTTTCGAGAATATCAGATAAGAATTCTTCCATTAGAATTTTTTCTTTCGTTTTGGAAACTTTTGTTTTGAACTACATGTACATGTATTTAAAGGAAATGGTATAGTACGTTTGGCATTGTTTCAGAAGTGGCCAGGGCAACCTGTTGTAAGATGATGTGTAATGTTATGACGCAAAATGTTGAACAATTCGGAATACACTCAATGTACTATTTTATTTAAACACTTTTGTACAACTGAGATAACTGCTGCCAGAATTACTCTTAAATTATTTGCTTTTCTGACAATTGACGGCCAAAATTACTGTCATGCAGTGTGCTTTCCTTGTAGAATGCATAGCTTAAGATATTTTAAGCATTATTATAAGAGAGCCACTTGCTGTTTAGCAAAGAAAGGATTTTCCCAAGAAAATCATGCTTTTTTAATATATTTCTTAAGGCTAGCGGACTTTGTCTGACATTTCATGCTGTGTCGTTCAACCAGTTCCCGCTCGAACAACAAATAAAGGTCAGCATATATACATTACATGTACATGTATATGCAATTGTCATACGATGACAATAATTGTATTGATCTATTTGGAGCCGACATGTACAAGTATAATATTATTTTGTCTGAATAGTTGTTATCTCTTCAACACTTCATTGGCAGTAGAACAATGAGCGTATCACTGTTCAAGATGCATTCGGTTACAAGAGGTCTTGTTTCTTCGGTAAGTTGGATTAATCAACCACTCCTTTGATTTCCACCATAAAAACTTGAATTGATTCAATAAGCATTAAGCTGACACCGTTATTTTCTTCAGATTGTTGGATTCTGCTTAACTTATTTGATCATTTTAGTCCAGTTTAAATAAAGTGAAGACATATACGAAACCAATTCATTTATTAGGGCCGAGCCCTTCAAATATACGATTTGTAGCCTACGAATCGTTATTAAAATTTTAGAATCTATTTGGGATGTTCTTATTGTTTTTGTGTGTTGAAATATAGGTTTAGATCATACAAGAAAGAAGTGGTCAAATATGCATCAAGTTTTATCTGATTATCCAAAAGATGTCATGGCATCGATCAAATTCTGAACATCGATAATTTCCCGATGTGTTTGCAGGCGTAGCCCTACTAATTAATGGCCTGTTGATATATCACGTTGTAAAATTCTATTAAGAAAATGCATTTAAGTGCATGTTGTTTACCATGGATCCTGATGATTTAATGTAGTAATGCCTGTATGCGTGGCTGAATGCTCTTGTTCATTTTATAATGGCATTAAAGTATTTTATTTCGAGGTGGACACTAACTAGCATTGTACCGGAAATATGCACCAGATATGGGCCATGGCTGTCAAGAAAGATGAAAGTTCTGAGCAATTTACTCGACTGGAGAATCTGTATTCTCTTTGGTCTCCTCTACTTTATCTTCTTAAGGTTGTGGGTCTATACCACTGCCCCCACTCTAATCTCGAGGTGCCTGACGTGAATGCATTGAAAGATAGAGTTGGTGCCTGTTCACTGCTAAGCTGGAAAACGTATTCACTTTGTTGGGTCTGCACTGCGTGTGTCTTCTACATAATTAGATGGCCTTATTACCTTTGTTACCAAAATGAAAATTATGGTCAGTTTGATGAGAGTAATTCGCTTATGCGGATATTCTGTCGCTTGATTTGGTCCTCTGAAATGGGCATGGTCAGCATTACCATGTTCCTGGCATCCACCAGGCCAGCTGGCCTCGCCAGGATTTATCAGCTGTGGGGTCTGCTCAGGTTCTCCCCATCAGAGGCGGAGGAAATTGAAACATGCGTTAGACGATGGGCAAAGATGGCGCTGGTTGTTTGCATCTTATTCACTACATTCGAGATAACCGGTAAGATGATTGAGCTCCAATATCTGTTGATAGCACTTTTGAAAGAAGTAAACGCACAGGGGTCTGACTATGAAATGGAAGCACCAGTACTTACATGTATTCACATTTCTCTGCAGTATGGTGTTGGACCATTTTGGACAGTGTCTTATGTTCATATGAGTTATGAAATGAAATTTAAATCATGGATAATTAATGAGATTTACACTACAGTAGTTTGTTGAGTCTTTGCCTTGAATTAATTCACAAGTTTTCCTAACCCTATGATTACCGATTCTTGGCACAATTACATTTGTACCTACTAAAAAAAATGGGTTGTCTGTAGATATTTGCTTAGCTTTTCCGTAAATTTATAAAGTGCACTTCTACTAATAAACTATGAATAACCGGCACGTTTTTAGCACAGATGCTATCAGTGATTGCCCGCTTTTAGGGGCAAGACTTTTTTTTATAACCTTTCATATGATTATCCTTTTATAATTATGCCGTACAATTTATACCCGTGATTGCTTATTAACGGTGTCATAAACGTGATGTTACCAAGCTTAAATGCTTAAACAGGAAAAAAGTCATCATTTGTCCTGACTGCAACTTTTGATCTCAATACACGTTTATTTCAAATAGAAATATTTTGGTCAATGATCATGTCGTCACTTTAATGACGAGTGTCGATTTTTTGTAATGGCAGATCAGAACGGCCCTATATTTTAATAGGCTTTATTGAAATGTCAGTAGAAATCCTGTTTTACCTTCAGTGCAATGGCAATCCTGATCGTGTTCTCCTATATTTCAATAATGTTAATGGGGTGTTTTACGAATTTCGCGAAGAGATGTTCATTGTGATAATGAAATCTGATTTGAGATGGCAATTTAGTTATGATCTGCATTTCTGTAATCATCTCGTTTTGGCGCCTTTTAGCGGACGTTGTGGAAACCAATATTTATGAAGATGGTTCTTTCTTTTTGGCGATGGTACCTTTTGTTTTCGCCTTCCTCACTGAATCACCCACCTACTGTTTTTTCATCTTACTGACCCTTACAATCTGCAAGTTGTTCGCTGTGCTCAATGAACGTGTGACAACACTGTTCTACCGAACGGGGACCGTGGCCAACCTGGACAACGTTTTGCATAATTATTACAAAATCGTTACCCTGGTGAGCGTCGTGGACAATTTCTTCTGCTTCTACTTAGGGACCACAAACCTTGTCTGTGTATTGTGGATCATATTTCAAACCTATCTGAGCTTCACCACTGGGGTCAACACTTCTTCTCTGGTCTTCACCTGGATTTGGTACTTGCAGGGCATATCCTTTGGTTTGACTATCATTTGGAACAGTGCAAACATACCACTTAAGGTTTGTTGTTTAAGTAATGATTATCTTCTGAATATCAAGTGAACCTTATTATACATTTTGGTGCTATTTTCTAATGTAGGCTCAAGAACTTCAAATTATTATCCACTCATTACCGCTTGAAAATTATTCACCAATTCATCAACATAAGGTGAGACAGGTTTGTAACCTGTATGACCTGATTTTCTGTTAGCAATCATTTAAAATTCTCATTTGACTTGTTTAGATTTTGTCACTGCAGCATTTCATTAACAGTAATACTGTGGGTTTAACACTGTTTAAATTCTATCCAATAACAAGGGGATTACTTGCATCTGTGAGTTCATGTAATTGCATACATGTTTCAGTGTCTTGGGCGTGAACACTAGTTTTAATAAGATGCTGTTTCTTTCCCAGGTTATTGGATTTTGCTTGACGTATTTATTTATATTAATACAGTTCAAAACACACGATGGTTGATGTTATCGTTTGAAGATTCATAACGTTTAGCACATCTTCCTCGTATATCCGGAATAAACGTAATCTCAAAATAGAATTGTGCATCTGAAGTTTGTTACAATTGGTAAAACTTATCTAAAAACTAAAAGGCATACTCAGTCTATGTTCAAAAATCTGTGTTGTTCAGATCTAAAACTAACACTTACGAGGTATACACTTTGTTCTACTTCTTGGTAAATACATCTTCTTTGTAAACGCCGAATTAATTTATTGTGTTAACGTATTATATGAGATATTCAGTAACTGAAATTCTGCGCTATTTGCTTGAAAACTCTTGTTTCAAACGTCTATTTGATAACGTTTTCAATTTATAAAAATTGTCTAGTCAATAATTCGTATAAAGCAAATTTGATAAACTCTAATAAACTTGCTAAAGGGTTGCTAAAAATTGCTAAAGGGTTTTGGCCATCAATCAGCCTAACTCAGTTAACTACAAATGATAAGTCATTTTTGTCCAACTTGACAAGGTACATGTATATGCTGAAATTGGTGGTTGGCACTATGTACTGTTAGTGCACATTATTTCAGAGCACTTCGGAACGCTTTTACAATAAGCATGTTTTATCTATTGATTGATGCCGCAATATTCGTATCTCCAATTTATTTGATAAAACTTCAAAGTTATGTAATGCTCTTATATTAAGTGGATCATCAGAAGCCTTTCAATTTGTGATGAAATTGATTATTGCTTCGATAAGAATAAATGCACATTGAAATGGTACATTGGTCCAGTTTTACATCAGTCGAATTCACAAGACAACGTCTGCGGAATGGCTGCATACGCGTATAGAGATGCATTTAATTCCAAAGTTGGCATTTATGCATCGAATTCTCAAAAAAATGTAGCCCATCTGAGAAAGCTTCACGAATTATGGTCTCCTGGTCTGACGGCTTTGAAATTGTGTGGCTTGTACAGCTGCCATGCGTCTGTGGAGAATACTGACGGCCAGCATAGTGTCCACAGACTGGGCTGCAATATTTGGAAGTTATATTCGCTGTTCCTGATTCTGGTTTACTTTGCCATATCAGCATTTGACATAGTGGCAATTTCCAGATCCAACGCCCTGATGTTTTTGGAAGATGTGAAGCAGATTGTCTGGATTCTGGACTTGCTGTCAGATATCAATACTGTGGCCATTGTTTTTGCCCTGTTTGCAGCCTCCCATCAGAAATCAGGGTTTCGCAAATTATACAAGCTCTGGCTGGACGTAAGGCTTTTCTATCATGAAAACCACGCCATAGAAACTTCGGTTAGACAATTTACATTGCGAACGGTGGTTCTCGGGGCTTTAATTGTGGTTGTGGAGTCCATTGGTAAGTAGATTTTTGCTCAATGTAGCAACAGGGAAGTTGAACATGTTTGAGCTTAAATTGAAGTTTAGTACTTGCAGATTTTATTTCCAGTACCTTTTTTTACGTAAACGGAGCTTTTCATATCGAAAATTGTAAAATTATGGTGGCGGCTCGAAAAGGCCGTCCAACATGTTGTGACGTCACCACTGGCTCCATTGGTAGCAGCCAATGAGGATGGATTTATAATCGCTTCAATACCTTAATGGTGATGTCACAACATGCCGGGCGGTAGTTTCGAGCAGACGTCCAATGTTGTCAGTCAAGCTTGTAAATTTAAGAAAATATATGTTCTAATCTTAATAAATACACCACCTGCAATTACCGTGTTGTTAAGGCACATACGACTTCCCTGTTGTTTTTGTTGCAAATTCTAGCATTCCTATGATACTATTCATAATCATTTGTGACTGGAGTTCATGTTGCAGCAAAAACATGTCGCCTGACTCTCTATCAGCTGCCAACTCGCCTGTCAATTTACTCTGTTGTTGTCAAGCAGCTGAAGGACATTGTACAGCTGTATTCTGTCATCTTCCTGCTGATTATTTGCTACTCGATTTGCGAGCTGTTCTCTGCCTTGAATAACCGACTCTTAAAGAACTTCAACCGTTTTGAAAAATGGCACAATCTGTCCTCCTTCAGGAGGGCCTACTTCAAAGTCGTTGACATGGTGGAAGTCGTGGACGGCATATTAAACGTGTACTTGGGATCCTTGGTCCTGATATACGTAACTCAACTCACAATGAAGACTTACCAAGTCATAGGCAATAATGGTGAAAAATGCGATTTGAAATGTGCCATTTTGTATGGCGAACTCTTTCGACAGTTCGTGCTGCTGGTCGTGGTGTTATGGACGTCTGCGCTTGTTCATTCCAAGGTTTGATCAAAATATATTGATCTTCATCAACTGCCGATGATGTAAACTTTAAAACTCTTACTTCCTATGTCTTTGAAATGCAGGCTCATTGGTCACATGTTACATTCCATAAGATTTGCTTGGACAACTTTTCGGTAACCCAACAAAACGAGGTATAATTGCAGTGTATCCAATGTTTATATATAGCGTGGAAATGGAATGATTGTTGCCCTCCATTTCCAGATTTTAGCTCTTCAAAACTTCTTAAGCAGGTCTAAAGTGAGTTTGACCATTTTTAAGGTGCAGCCCATCAACAGAGGCCTATTAACTTCTGTAAGTCATTCATCCCAAATATTGTTGGTACCACTCATAATCCGACCTTAATTTCACATATTCTTGTAGATCGCCAGCATCTACACAACATACGTTTTTGTATTAATTCAGTTCAAGGATGACTGATCATTTTGATGTATTTATTGGAATAAATAATATGCATGATGCAAATCTATGCACATGGATATTGCAAACTATAATGCATGTATCAAGTCTACGTGCACATTAAATGCTGTTATGTTGGAACCATTCTTTTCTCTTTCGGCTTTCACTCTTTGGTTTCCACGTGTTGTTGCATTAATTGTTTTGCTAGAATAATTTCTTAGTGTATAAATCTGATATACAATGTGAATGACACCTTACAGCATCTGTGCTAAACAAATGTGTGATAATTGGTTCCGTCATTCAGACACAATTTATTACATAGTGTTTCCACGTGGCATTGCAGATATGGTCATCAGGCTGATACATGTAGTGCATATTTTCATGGTTTTATCAACAAAGCATACAATTGCTTAACTTTACAGCATCAGCCCACTTGCATTTTTAATTAGTAATGATGCCACGTGGAAAAAGACGTAATAAATTGTGTCTGAAGGGTCAGAACCAATTATCAAATATTTATTCAGCTAAGGTGAAACAAGGTGTTATTCAATTTGTGCCTGGTCCCTGAATTCACCTTGCTTGTAAGTCAATTTGATCAAGTTGGGATTTCTATTTTCAACCCCCCTTTGTGCCGATTTCACGCAATTAGATTGTCAACTGATATGGATTCCCCCTTTGAAATGACACGTAATTGACAAGAGTACTTATAGCACTTTCGTTTCATTCAGTTTTAATTAAAAAAGTACACATAGACATGTGCGTGTACACGTGCACATTAAGTATGCATTCCCATTGATGGACGGACTTGAATACATTCAATGCCATGTGCCCATTTTAGTTTTATTTGAATGGCATGCTTTTCCTGGTTCATAAACTAAAACTCACTCTTCATGACACCATCAAAGCTAGCCTCAACTAAGCCATCAACGATGCTTGTGTTGTCCGTTTCCAGTATGAGAAACAAACCTCATCATAAAAATGTTCATTTGAGAAATCTCAGTAGTTTGTGGTTCCCATGCCTGCTTTTGTCGAAGCTGGCTGGCATTTACCATTGCGCTGAGTGCACCTCACCGGACAGCATTGTGGGGACCAACAAACGTAAAAAGAAGTCTACATTTTGGAAGTTTTATTCTGTTTTGGTGAGCGTCTCTGCTGCTTTCCTCATTGCCTTCAGAATAGTCGAAATGACACATTTTGGACAGAGTCAAGGCAGTGCTTTCGATTTTTTGACCATGTCTTACACGGCGGGCTTTCTCTCCAATTTTCACACCATTATCGTGCTGGCCACTATGTTTGCAGCCTCGCACTATGAGAACGGGTTTCAGAGGTTTTTCAAACTCTGGACAAGGATGAGATTTTCTCAACCTGAGGCTGATGAAATCGAATCCGAAATTCAGAGATTTGCTCGTGTAGCATCGATTTTCTCCATCGTTTTGCTGGTTGGCGAATGCATGGGTAAGCAATAGTTAAGTTTATTAAATTGTGGTGCATGGGTCTTTACTTGATTCGAAGGGAGGCGTTATGCATGTACAGTACCTTCGAACTTGTTTTACGGATCCGGGTGGAAAAAGCAAATGTGCATCATACTGTATAATTATGGCCTTGTAATGACATCACTATTAGCGAAAAGATTGAATAACGCCGTATATAGCTGATGTACGGTTATACACGTATATGGCAAATGTGTTACATGACTTAATGAAAAATACCGGAGATGGCACGTTTAAGGCGCTACATATGAAATATCAGGGCACTATATCATTAAAAATGACGTGTTTGACGAGTTCCATGTCCCAATACATGGAAAACTGAATCTTCGAAGCTATACTTCAGAATCATGAACGCCTCACATTCTTTATCTTTTATGAAATTGGGCACATATATCGTATATACTGTACGTGGTGATACATGGTTTCCTGTTTAATATATTGACCTCACTAAAACAATTATTTAGCCTTAAGGTTCAGAGTTGTGTACCATCATAATTTCTAATCATCTAATTGCTAAAATATACACTATCAATGATATCAATAACTATTAATAAACCAGCATAATTCCTTATAAATAGCAATTATTTTGTACTCAAGTGTGTTGCTGCTATGATATCTTTATCATTTTTACCATTAATGCAATATCGGCAAATGAGTACGATTTCCAGTGAAAATCATTTTAGGAGTGTATATTCAGTAATTAACCACATAAAGACATGTCCACTGCGTGTATTGCCAAATTGATACACGGTATACTGTATACAGTATATTGATTTGCCTAGCTGTATGCCCTGGTACGGATATGCATGGTCATATATGCGTGTCTTCCACATATATGAATACATGTATGGAAACATAACAGTATATGGCAGTAAATATACGGATATGCAATGATATTGATGCATATGGCCATACAATTTCGTTTGTGGTCACTTTCTGGTCCAACCATATGTTGAATGAGGCATATATGCATGGCCACATAGAGTATGACCCATATTAACTTTTTCCACTTGGTTAGTACTCAAAAATTCTTTTGAAATGATTATGTTCAATTTTCATTAGCGTGTATGGTATTCCACATTTGGATCAACACCCACTCCTTTCTGAACATTGGAAGCTACTATATATGGTTCATGGTCGAAATCAACTCGGTTGTGCTCATCGTCTTCGTCTGTGAAACTATGTCCAAACTCTTTTCCATGTTGAACAAACGCGTGATCAACCACCTGAAGCATGGCGAGGGGTTCGACGACTTGAACAGCTTTTGGACCAACTACTTCATAGTGGTAGACATGGTGGGGGTGGTGGATCACATGTTCAACGTGTACCTGGGCTTCTTCGTCATGATATACATCGTTCAGCTGATTTTGAAAACGTACATGAGCTTCTGTGGGTCTATGCAGGGGCTGACCAACATGGTTTTTCTGATCTTTTGGCCACTGAGGCAGTTTGCGATTCTGACTGTGCTGCTCTGGTTGGCGTCAAATGTCCACCTCACGGTAATGGTTTTAACTTATATTAAATTATGCACACGTGCACACATATATTAAAAATGGTCCATTTATTTCGTTGTCTGCTAGGCTCATGGCTCGAGCGTTGCCTTTCACAAGTTTCCCATGAAAAGATTTTCCAGTAGTCAACAAAATGAGGTGAATGCTGTATGAATGGGTGGTTGAAAAATTCTATTTTTTAATGTAACCATATTGCTTTTAAATTGTCAGATTTCCGCAATAATTTACTGCTTATGATTTAATATTATAATTATTGTCTCAATGGATATATTGGAAATAGCTAGTCTAATTATTTTACTTTAGCTTTGTTTGTATAAGATACTGGTCTAGATCACTTCTTTTTATTTCTTTCTTAGATTCTGTCAATGCAAAACTTTCTGGGAAATTCCACTGTATGTCTGTCCCTGTTCAGAGTGCAGCCCATTACTCGACGCCTTCTGACATCAGTAATTGCTAAATACGTTTGCTATGTTAGTACGCACCATCAGTGAGATCGTGCCTTATAAATTTGGTCATTTCTACTTTTCAGATTGCCAGCATTTATTTGACGTATATCATCATACTTATTCAATTTGAAAAGTGACGCCTTTGGTCGTCTTGAATCATCCAGCGGCAATTTTTAAGTGCTTGCATGAACAAACAACGTGATATACTCACTATAGTGTGCAGAAAAATGTTTTGCGTTGGCTTCTATTATGCATTATTACAGCCTTGAAAATGCGTATTGTCTCGAATGTGCACTATATTAATTTGACGAAGGGCGAAGGACAACAACAATTGGTTGAGATCATCTCTCCATCAAGACAAAATTTTGCGTTAATCGATAATATTTGATATATTTAAGCGCACCTATACAGGTGTACACGTGGTAAATTAGCATTGGCAATTCGCGTGTTGCAGCAGGCATGATTTTCTTATAATTCAATTTGATTTTCGAATCAAGTGTAACGGTCCAATGGCTTCTTGCATTTTATTCATTCTTTGAATATTTATTTGTACATAACCGTCCTGTGAGCCAGGAAATATATATATTTTAGCATGTATAAATATTTCGTTTGCGCATTATGGCCGAACAATTATTTGCTGGTTAATTTATGGGAATAAAGTACAGTTCCGTGTAATCTGAAGACAAAAGCAATCACTGCCAACCCACGAGCTGTTAGGAGAAAATCACCTCTGGCAAAAGTTATTCTCGGCCAAGCATACCTACAATGTACAGTACATGTATATGAATATCGTCGTGCTGTTAGTGAGGTAGCTAGGGTATCTTTTCGATTGTACCCTCACAAGGAAAATTCGATTTTCAATTTAAATGCAGTGCACTTAGCGAGCAAAAAGCCTAAGTTTGTTTGCATACATGTTATTGCACTCCCATTAATTTGATTACCTTTGAGTGTGTTTTCACATAAAATAAAAGCTCGCATGAATATGTAATCCATTTCATCTGACAGTGACGTTGTGCGGTGCTACAAAATTCAATGCGATGCAATTGTCGCTGTGTCGAGTTTAACAAGATGGCCACCAAAGTCGAGCATTTTGATGAAGTACAAACTCCGCGTTGCTCTCATCGGTTAGAGCCTCTTCATAAACTGTTGCACCGATATCTGCTTTTGTTGAGAATTTTTGGACTGTATCACTACGTGATCTCAGATAGGGACCAGTGGCAAAAATCAAAAACATGGTACTCTCGTGTATTGCATCACAAGTGGAAGGTGTATTCTGCCTTCATGACACTGACAGTCTTAGGGTTGTCTGCGTTGAAGATAATGAAAAATGTGCAGTTCTGGACGGAGTCGTCAAGCAGTATCATCGGTTCGGACTCCCTGAATAGAATGTCCACTTCTGCATGGGCAGTCCGGAACTGGGTAATGGCCGTGGTCCTTTTTGTGGCCTCCTACTCGCCCAGTGGCTTTCACGCCCTCTATCGGTTGTGGGATGAAGTAAGACTCTTTGACAGCGAAAAAAAGGAAGTGGAAAGAAGTGTGAAAACCTTCAGCTCTGTGGCTGCCGTTGTTTCTACCGTTTTGCTGATCACTGAATGCATCAGTAAGCATAACCATCGATGCATATTTAAATACCATAGAAATAGATAATCTTTACTCCAGCTCTCCAGCTGTCGGATTTTATCCTTTTATGTTTTTACCTAAACTAATCAACCAATGCAATGCCTGGCTCACATGTATAGCTGCCCTAAACCCCCAGGCAATCATTGCCAGCCTAGGGTTTGTTAGGAGAAGTCCACTCTCTTACAGTCCCAACTGCAAATGTGCAAATTTGTCTAAGGTTTAAAGCACAGTTATTGTATGTTCGGACTTTGCATAAATGAGTAAATTTACATGTACATTTATATTCTGAATCACGTAGAACAGTCAGCCAATCACTGCTAGCGTACGAGCCGTTATGTGAAGCCCCCAAACGTAAAAAAATCAAATCTTACAGCTAGCAAAGGTGTCGTTAAAAAAAATGACTGGCACAATTGGCGTTAGGGGCTACAATACTATAAATAAGGGCTAAAATGCACGCCATCAGCTGTAAATTTCCTGAGCAAACAACGAAGTTTTGCGATTAACGACCTGCAATATTCTGTATTTTTTGTAGTTCTCAATACGAATGGAGGAATGCAACATTCCTGGCCAATTCAAGTGCATATGTACCTTGAAGTTGTCGTACACAATTTTGGCGTCGCCACGTTCCTGCTGGTCTGTTTCATCAGCGCAAAACTTTTTTCTGTACTGAATGCTCGGGTTGTCGACCACATCCACCATCGTCCATCAGCAAAATTCCAACACTTTGGACACTTTTACCAAAACTATTTCGTCGTGGTAGATCTCGTGGAAGTGGCCAATGGCATGTTCAGCTTCTTTTTGGGCACTTTCGTCCTCTCCTACATCATCCAGTTGCTGGTCAAGACATACTATCCATTAAATGACGAAAATTCTCTGTCGTGGATTTTCTTCTTCTGGTTTTTTATCCAGTTTTCAGCCTTGGTCGGCGTCATCTGGATGGCCGCAGTAGTGCACGAAAAAGTCAGTACGCCTTAAAAAAAATTTCTAAATGTAATTTTTGTTACCTTAACTCTGTAGTCTGTAACATATAATTCTCAATGCAGGCTCATGCATCTGCCATCGTTTTTCAAAAACTTCCATTGGAATATTTGAGACATAATGAACAGCTCAAGGTGAGAAGAAGGATTTGATTCGTTACTAATTGGAAAATATGACAATTTTTATTAATACACACATTTATTTGTGTGGTTTCCTCCGAAGTTGATCTCCCTGCAGAATTTCCTGGGTGGATCCAATGTCTACTTTTCGCTCTGCTGTTTCCAACCAATAGAGAAAAGTATTTTAATCACTGTGAGTTTCCTTGTGTAATTAAACGTACGCCTGAGCAATTTATTGATCGATAATGTTGCAAATTGATGTTTGTTTGCCATGATGCTGATCTATTTAGGGCTGAACGTACAACTTTTCGTTTAGCAAAATAATGTACTGGAAAATGCAATCTTGATCAATTTGTTGTTCAGAAATGTTGCGTTTCCTATTAGTTTAGTAATCAATGATCGGATAATCGATGAGTTAATATGGTTTTCATCTCTTTGTTGCAGATATTCAGCATTTATGCAACTTATTTGTTTCTGCTTATTCAATTCCCTAAAATTTGATGCATTATGGAGGCTAATTCGTCTGCAGGTAGCCATATTGTAGCTGCTTCTTAACTGTTTAGTGCGGACTTTTAGTTGCGTTTATCTAAGTCTTGCATGTACATTTTTTTTTACCTAATTTTACTTGAGTATGTATAACCTCAAAGTAAAGTTAAGGTAGGTAAAACAGGTTGTCGTGCTGAGGAACAATCTACACAATTTCTCGGAACCTTTGTATCCACTATCCAACATTCACTTCTATTTACGGTTCACTCAACTACGAACAATAAATACTTATCCACTTATGTCGTCAAACTTATCCTTCGCTTTATGCTAATGTCCTATGATAATTTTATTAATACATTCATGAATACGCAATGTCAAATTGACATGCATCACCGTTGACATTATCGTGTATTGAGGCGTTGCTGCAATAATATTAAGTTAGATGAGTTAGATTACAGTGAACTATTTGCTTGGTTCTTAAGTGTTTTTATTTAATGGAATGAGTATTTTTACCTAATCATTCGTTTCCAGTAAAGCTGTGAAATGCATATATTTCCGAAAAATGTTTGTACTTAATTTGGTCAAACAATCTAGGAGTTTTCCATTTTTCAATAACAGCTGATAAGATGCATTTATCTATTCTGCTCAGTATTGTCTTATAAATGTTATGATTTTGTCAGCTTGAGGACTTGACAAAAACTTGAAAGTTGTGCCAGTTAAGCAATGACTTATTCGACCGTGCTCCATTCCAATGCTCTCGGTGTCGTGATCGAATTCACGCCTATGTCAAAATCGTTGGAATCGATTTGGCCGCCATCCCTCCTTTTAATGAAATTAGTTGGCTGGTATTATTACAAGAAGAATTGCCTTTGGTGGATGAACGTTTGGAGATTGCATTCTTGCCTGATTCTTTTACTTGCTTTTGGAATGCATGTTCGATACTTGTTTTCGATAATGACTCCCAAGTAGTATAGGAAAAGTCATCTCTGGCTCACTTTTTGAACCAAAAATGACTTTTTTTTAAAAAAAAACAAAGAGAAAAAATAAAAGGTACAACTTTTTATTCTTTAAAGAGTTCGCATGAGTTATTCTATGATACCTATATTAGGAAAAAAAAAAAAAAAGAAATAAAAAAAATGTACAGATGATTTTTTTAAAGGTAAAAAAAGTTACCTACAAGATAATAGTACTCCAGAGAATCTCGGCTGTTGAAGTATGCCATCGAAGAAATAGTTCAAATTTTCATTGCTTGGTGTCCCTGCAAACGAATTCCACGAATACTGTAGAAATTCCTGTAGGAACTCTATGGTAAGTGGAGCATGGTTTCCACTTTTACGGTTGAATAGTGCCCACACTTTAGGGTTTCCCGAATGAAACGCCGTATACATTTTGATTTCACCAGCCTCGTTAAAAATGGTCTCAACGATGAATACATTCCCTGAAGCACTCATTGTACAGAAATATTGATCCAAACGTACCGAGATGATGTTCAAGCGATCATCAGATACTATCGAATGACAAAAGTCCTTCATTTTTATTTAGAAAAGCAGGTGAATGATAAAATGTTGAGTAATCGGAGCATATATTATCAACATAATACACAAACATATTATTTGCCCATTTAGAGTTTTGTTTGCAAACAGCTGACCTACCTCAAACAAAAAAAAGCTAATTTCAATGCAGCGTGTATCTACTAATTACCCCAAACAGTATTTACGATGCAGCACGTCAACTAATTACCTTTTTCGAGAAATGACAAATTGG
>JAQFYZ010001338.1:0-24705 GCA_034695085.1 Cylindroiulus punctatus | reverse complement strand
AATTCAATTCAACTCAGTACCCTACTAGCAGCACGTGATATGCCATGTGGTAGGGGGGTGTAATCCATCAGCCCAATTTTATTCGATAATTGCTACCTCAATGGGGTGGCCACCAACATAATTGCAAAATTGAACTAAAAAAACGAAAACCACAAGCCAGAAAAGTATTTAACCACTGCTTATTAAAACGCCTTCAAAGTCTGAGAAAGGTTGTACTAAACATTGCATACAAAATGTATATTTCACTTTTTATTTATTGCAATTTTTGTCACCGTTATTCACAAAAACACCTATTGCCAATACTTTTGGTGCCACTGTAAGCTACCGATAGCATTTAGTTTCTCTAATGATTGCCCTGTTTGTAAGTCCCAATCAAATTGCAATCTTGAGATACATGTTAAAAACAAATGTGCATGTGTATGGAGAAGTATTTTGTCATTGTTCTGTAGGGGCGATAGACGTGGCAAAATGATGTTTGGCATGATGGCATCATTGTTTTACCAAACATCGGCTTTAAATCCATTATCCATTATCAAAATTTCTTACAGGAATTTTACCGTTTACTTTCGAATTTAAACTACTGCCGACCGTCTTTTTTACATACATGTACAGTAATGCAATTACACAGCATTCCGAAATTCCGATTTGCTGCAATTTAAAGGTCGGACTTCAATTGTGTAAACTGTAGTGTTTCTGAAGAACACATGCACTACTTATCTAGGGCTAGCTGCATTTGCATAATGATCATTTTAAAAGCGGCGAGAATGTCATAAATTCGCGTATTTAAATTTTCTCCTTCGCAAAACGTTTGAATTTGACAATTCAAATTGAATGTTGACTATGTTGTTATGCTTCGAGTGCCTTATGAAGATGACATCCAAATTTTGCGATTGAAAAGAAAATTTATTTACGCTTTCGTGGAGTTTTTACCACCCTGGTTGTGCATGCAAGAAATGCATTATGCATGTTGAATTTCTAGACTGGCATGCCCTCGAGCTACTCGACATTGCACAATTTATTGATTTCGGGTCTCATTGCAGAAGGTTACGAATGCAAAGCGATGGCATCATCACGACAATTTTTCGCTAAACATTTCGTCGCTTACATATTCATGGAGTGGGAAACGATGTTTCGCAACCGACATCGCTACGGATCGCCTTGTCAATCGTCACATTTGCGACAAACAGCCGATTACTTAACTGCCTGGGGTTACAAGCCATTCGCCATGCAAAACGGTCGTCCTCTGGACATCAAGCAAAGCTCCACAAATTGGCGGCTAGGGGACGTATTGTGGGTGCACAAAAATGCTCCACGACTACCTGTGGGAAGGTGAACAGCCACAGGATGGACCAGCGATGGATTGGAAATCAAAACTAATTGGTAAGAAATTTGTCGCTTAAACTGCGACCCTGTCCAGATACCAGACACGGTAGCGAACATGGTGAATGTTGAAAAGTTTTCCATAACCTCTCCTATAATATTGTCGGAAGAGTCACAATATTTAAAAATATATTTTTCAAATGCATTGTCTCTTCTCACGAAGGATGAGAGCAATTTTAAACTGCGTGAAATACTGTATATTTGTAAACATTTCTATAGAAACAAGAACTAAAATAGCATAGCCCCTCGTGCCAATACGCCCTAGCTAACAAGCCGCTATATACAGGAGTATATACAATAAGGTATATACAAATATTAAAGTATTTCTTAAGATATGCCAACATCTTGAAAAATGTTCCTGTTATAAATAAATATCAAATTTCAATCACATCCATACATAATTGTATTTTTATTATAAATACGTAACATGTTTTATTTGCATCCGAAGTATTTTTTTAAAAATGTTAGGGATGTATAACTATGAGTGGACGTTTGGCACACCAAGAATTTTACTTCTCAGACTAAGATTATCAACCAATTCATTCTCTTTGATGCGATGACAATCACAAAGTGATCGAAGAAAAAAAATCAAATTTGTATCAAACTTCGGCGATTATTTTGTCGATCATCCATTATCATCGAAGTTCACCGCCACATTAGATTTCGTTTTCAGTTGATCAGAATTAATATTAACAATGTTACGGAAATAACATAGTTTAATACACGTAACTTAATGCTAAATTTATCTCTTTCAAAGACAATCTGGCAAATTATGAAAGATTTCCATGGTCACCAAATTAGTAGGTTTAATATAAGTGAACATCAGTTCAAGTTACCTTACCTTGTGTGGACCAAATTCAAGCGCCATGACCCTAGTGATGCTGTCCAGCGCAGATTTGCAAGCACAATAGACAGTGTGGTTTTTCAGACCAACTAAAGATGCTTTACTGGACACGTTCACAATTGCACCGCCTTTACCACCCTCCAACATTCCTTTGACAACCACCTACAAACATTGATAATTGTTATGCATTTACCATTTTTTTCATTTACTAATTTATTTTTCCAGTTTTCTGACCTGAGAAACGTTTATAACTGCTTTCACGTTAACGGCTATTAACCTGACAAATGAATTATTTGAATCATTCAGTGTGGACCAGAATTGTAAAGGTTTTTGTTTTTACATAAATACCCGTCAATGTCTTCAGGTGTGATTTCCAAGAAAGGCTTAACCGACGTGATGGCGGCATTGTTGACCAGTAAGTCGACAGCGCCAATTTTTTCCAGGGCCGTTTTAGTAGCACCCCAGTCAGATAAATCAACACAGACAGTTTCAAGCCCTGATGGATACTGCAATTTTATTAAACTTTAATCAGTTCTGTTTGCAAATGTTGTGCAAACTGCCTGGAGAATGGATCAAAAATGGCGCCTTTACTGCAGACGCTTTTAGTAACTTAATTCCCTTTTATTTAATTGAAATTTTAGAATATGGTAGTATGGAAAATTGAAAACTCGATTTTTTTCCGAATAATGAATTGTTAATTAAAATTCAGGCATAATTTTTAATAGCCCTGAAAACTTGTTCATAATGTTACTTTCGTTTTTACTTTAAAAAAATTGTTTCGCTGTCACAATTTATAAGAATTAGAAAAGAAAATCATCAACTCATCAAAACATTTTTACTGACTGATATGAATACAGAATTATGTAATTTTTATACATAACCTCATTTCTTAGACTTTCTAGGTGCAATGGCGTCTTGCTAATTGCTATGACGTGAGCCTTGCATTGTATAAGTTTTTTCACCACAGCTCTTCCTATCCCTTTAAAAATTAATTAAACATTATTTATTTATATAGTACATTATTCAGTTTCAATTGCATTTAATACATCCACAGCCAGCATTAGAGATGCCATGTGGTGGGGTTATATGAACAAGCAGAAACAGTCGCCAAATTCTGTAGTCGGTATAAATTTATTGATATGGTATATCGAGGTCATGCTGCACTTCTCACGTGCTTGAATGAACTTGAATGACCCCCTACGTCAAGCATGAGGCCCGGTAGGGGGCAAAGTATGCAGTTATTATACAATGTACAGGGTACATATGTGAAATAATTGTTGGAAAAATGTCAGCAAATATTTAAGAATAAATTGCCTACCTTGGCCAGCCCCTGTAACCAAAACACGCTTTCCAGAAAATTCAATTTCCATTATTTCCGAATAATTTTGAAAGTCAACCTTATTGAATTCCGCAACACAGACAGCCTTGTCGAATGGATTGGGTGAATGCATGCTTGGGAATAGGTAAATAGGTTGGGAGGAACGGATCCTAACCATGTAATACAGCTATAGTTTATGGAGAAGAATTTTAACGAAATGTTGATTGTCTTGGGTTAGGACATTCATGATTTGTACCCATTCACTTTATAATACATCATTAATCATGTTATATTGATGTTAAAGTATTAATTATAAGTGGTATTTGTGCTGATTTTGTAATTACTGCGACCCATATGAAATTGAACCTTAATAGGGATGACTGCCGTGTAACTAAGGATATTGCAGTTTAGTGAAATGACAGCACTGTTTGCCTCGTTTCCCAGAATCCCAAGCTGTAAATTTTGCAAAACAAAACATCCGTCCGGCTTGGAACAGATGGATGTCGAAAGTTTCCATATATTGTATGTACTCGGAATTGAAGGCAGCAAAATACTGTAGTTTAGATAACTGAAATTGATTCTTGGTGAGTAAAATGAAATAGGACTTCGATAGAATTAGAAGCTTTTACAACAAGAATTGCAGTTTGGAATACTGTCTGTAAATACAAATGCGAATGTTCTACTATAGGATCATGAGCGCGGATTACATGTACAGATACTTTACATCTCATCTTAGGATTAGCATTACGCAAAGTGGTTTTGAGCTATCGATCATATTTATCACATTTACATGTACTGCAATTACATATACACATTCTGATTATTTTGGACTGACAAACATTCCCTTATGCATTCAATCACAAGCAGGCTACTTGTATTTTGAAGTTCTGTATTTACACTGTATACCTATAACGTCGTTAGTGATGCCTCTAAAAAGTAGATAATTTAGACGTACTTTTAGCATGGTGATTCGTTTATTTAAAATGCATTTACAGTGTGTATTGTCGTCGGACTAATGCACTGTTTTTCCTACTCTTTTAAACCAGGAAACGCAGATGCATAATTTACATCTACCGAAGACTTAGAAATTATGGATCTACTCGCATATTGTAATGTATGCAGCACGATGAGACCGACCTTGCAGTTTCTATTTTCTTTGGCTTGGAGCTCTCGGATACGGATCCCAGTTATTTTGATAGTAGGATTCATGGCGTTGGATGTTCGTATGCGATTGGAAATCAATGTAAACATGAACGATGGTGACAACGGAGACGATTGACATAAATAAACCTGATATGTGACAAATTCAGGACTGCTGCATAAACAGGGATGTAATGGCAAGCAAATGAAAATAAGAATCGTACTTATTTGCAAAACTTGTCTGCATGAGTGTAAAGAAGATTATCGCTGCAAATTATTATTTAAAAATGAATGCGAGTGACTGCGAACAGGAGACTTTGGATATATTTCTGATAATCAAAATGTGATTGCGTGTTATCCAGGCCCTTACACCCATATAGTTCAAATAAACCTGTGATTTTTTAACGTTTAAAAATGTTGAATACGTATCTTTTCCATCCAATATTTAAATTCCAATGTTCAAAGTTCAGTTATGTTGAAAACGAGTTGTGAACTGCAAGAATTGATTGCAGATGCATGATTCAAATCGTGCTTATACATGCACATATGTACAGTGTCCCAATTATTACCCAAAACTATTAAGCAAACTAGGAACTGGGTGAATCTGAATGATTTCTTTGAAAAATATCACCTTTTTCTTTTTACGATTAATAGAACGTCTCTCTCTGTCTCTGGTGCCTTATTCTCATTGTCAACTGTAAACAGACATCGATAAACACATTGAATACAATATATTAAGTATATTAAGTACGAATGTTGCTATGTTTGTCAAAAAATATGATTCTGGTGATGCTGAAGTTATGATATTTGAAGTGTTTTTTAAAAGACAAAACCGTAGCAATTTAAATTCTAATGCGAACTAAATCGTGGTGTGTTCTCCATTTCATTTGACAATCTCCCTACGCCTCCCCTTATGAAATTAGCTTGATTTGTTAGACGATATGTCATTAATAATACCGCTATAAAGACTTAAATTTTCCAGAGTTGTATACAATTTAGGAGAAGATGAATGGCATCATTTGCTATTAGAGATTTTCCTCTGAAATTCACGGGAGGGGTGGGGGTTCAATTACTATGTGTGGTGGGTACGCTCATTGACGCACAAGTGGTTCGTTATCTTATTATGGCTCAAAAGTCTGAGAACCATTTGATAAAGTCGTAGTAAGTGCCAGACATGGTCAGTGGGAGTGGCGAACTCTAGTACAGAGTGCACAGAGGTCACTGGTAAATTTCTCCGAAACAGTTTGATACATGGAGCTAGGGGACGAATTCATTGTCCACTATTTTGGAACATGAGTATTGAGTGGTAGCGCTGTCCAGACAGTTGGCACTTTCCCTTCTTGGTCTGTTCTGCTATCTGGGATTCCTATCTTGACCCCAGCATCACATGACACCCATTCTCAATGTTTTTGTCAGTGACTGGGATGGCGTGATCAGGAGTTGCCAATGAATGGACTTCGCGTCATGGGGTGTGTGTCGAAGGTGTGTCAGGGGCTCGATTGGCCCTGGAACCCCCTCTGGTTTTTAGGGACCCCACGAATGTTAAATGCCACATGTTTTCTGTTGACCTCAATATATCTGAGAATGGTGAAATTAATGACAGATTTGCAAAATTAAGGGGATGCCAAAGTAAATATCCGCAGTCTAAATCTAAATGCACAACCCTAAATCAATGATCTGGCATTTCCTAGCTCATTCTGTTATGTATTTATTTGTTTTTCATATGCAGTAGGGTTCAATAGCATAACAAGGACTATAATGTTCATGACGCTTTATTTATTTTTGATTTCTTGATTTCAAGACAAGAGTTGAAAAGCACATAACTTAATCTCAACGTCAAGTTTTTTTTGGTGTAGGCCTACCCATAATTTTAGAACAATCATTCATAATTGTTTACCATTACTACCTCCAGAATGATCTCCGATTAGTACTTACCTTCCTAACGAGATAGTTTCACATAATTCTAATTTGCTGTATTTCTCTTTCGAATCTATGTTATGATTACCATTTTTTTGGTTGTTTTGTTGCCCTGTTTTTCAAATGTCTTTCGAATATTCTGTCTAAAATCTTGGACATTTGCAAACTCGGGTGGATCAAAACGAGAATGGAATATATTTTTATCTTTTTATCTTATTTATTAAAATTTAAAATTGCAATGATTTTTAGTTTTTTGTTTCAAATACATCCATCTATTGTAATTCGAAAACATCGTTTAATAGTTAGTGGCCTCTTTGAACTGCTTACATAACTTACGCTTAGCGTGTTTATTCGATTCTTGAATGCTAAATAGTTAATGTGACGTTTACAGAAACCTTATAATTTTTTTACACTAATTGGAAACAAAGCTGCAAAAACAAGAAGACCCCGAAATGCAAAAAAAAAATACTAATTGTCTCCTTGAAATGCCTACATGTACGTTTTTGCGATCACTAACAATCGTTTGTTTCTTGTATGGGGTTAGGCGCCGAAATTATTTTGTTTTCTTGAAGTCGCCAACCATCAGTCGGCGCTTACTGAGCATCTTAGATAAAGAAATTGGTCGTAGAGCTTGCTCCTGTAGTGTTCAAAACATATTGAAAGGCTGATGATTCTCTTGTTTTAATAAATGAATAAAATTTACATAACGTTTTTTACTGTAAGTAGAATAATAAGACGTTTGGCTCCTAGCTGTTTATCTTCCCCTACCTTCTTCAAGTACTGCAAAAGAAGGAAGCTCGACAATTTCTATTTGAAATATTGAAATTCATTCCCAAAATTGCACTTAATTCCAGGTTTAACTCTCGCATATTTATTTTAGATAAACAAAACCATCACCGATATCGCGTGGAATGCCAAAATACGATCATATTTCTATATTTATTGAAATACAACAACTCGCAGGTATCGGGTTTCGATGATCAGATAACCAGAGCAGGTTTCCAGTATAAGTTGATAAACTAAAATGGGTGTGGATACATATCAAAGTAAAAAGTGACAACAGTTGGGTATTTGTTTTAAATTAACACAGTTTTTTTTTCGGATGAAGTGCAACTACAGTAACTATTCAGATCGACTTTAATGTCGCTTGCAACTAATTTTAATGTTGTTGCCCGCTGTTGGTTAGTAAACCATACAAGTATAATTTATTTCGAATTTACAGTGGTAGGTTTATGCAATAAATTCACACATGCAATACAATGAATTCCAGACGTTTACTCGTTAATTGGTTGGTTGGTAAGTCATGGTTTTTCGTGTTTAGCTATACTACTGTATGTGATGCATTCAATTATGATGGGATCAATTCAAGTTTCCAGGCTCCAATTACCAAGTGATACATGTAGGTTGACGGCATCCTTATGTTACCGCTTCGACGTCTGTCTTCGGTTTTGAAGACATATTTCTTTCCATTCGTATGCCAGCAAATTCAAGATCTCATCCAAGTTTTGTTATCAATTTAATTGATAGTCTGCCATTGACCAATGTTTGGGTTTGTAATGGCGCCTGCAGTGATCTGATGGTGAGGGAAGCTGTGCTGCATCTGGTTATACAGTATGGTCTGGCTTTACATTGACCACAAACACAGGAACCAGGAAATCGCCTGCTCTTCTCAAATTTATCCTGTTTAAACTCTTTACATGCTATTTGCAGCGACTTTTAACTCGCTTAGTTTGAAGTGCCTTGAATCAAACCAACCCATCCGGATTCCCAAACCAAGTACACTGTGCTCAACTCAAGGAAAAGTGTTCAAAACTGGGTTACATGCATGACTTAACTTCGATTAAGTATCTCCAAATCTGCATGTAAACATAAGTGGTACTGACCAAGTGTAATTTAAGTAATTTGCTTTGGTTTATGTGGTTTTTCGATGTGTATTGTGTTATTATAATTATTGCCTTCGGGCATACATGTAATTGCGCAGAAAATTATAAATCCATTTTTTTCTTTCCTTTTTTCGTCTTCTAGTTTTTGCTAAATTTTGCTTGTCAAGGAAGCATTTTCAAATGTTTATTATTATTATTTTTCTTTGAGTTGACATGATGCGACCGAAACCTTTAATTCCTGTTCTCGATTACCAGACAGGCCTTGAGGAATTTGATACCAAATGTTGAAGTGGTTTCATGTGTCTGCCCAACATTTTGAAATAATAAAATTGTAGCGATTAGTCTTCCTTTTTTTGTCTAATTTCAATTGAAAGATGTAGTGGTACGATACCGAGCAAAACATTGGCCAAGTACATGTAGTTGAAGATGACCTAAAAGTTACTTACTGGCTGGTATGTTTGCCCAGCCTTTCTAATTGGTCGTTTGCCCCCTCCCCCCAGTTTTTCATCACCATTGTAACACATTTGCCCTTTTCAGTCACGTCCAAGAACGTCTGACCGCCAGATGGCGTTGAGTGTTAATTAATCTATGCTAATTAGTTGGGATTACCGAATGTCATTGGCTATTGTAGTGTATAAATAATGTTCGGTGTTGGGGCTGGCCAGTGAAACTATAGACAAGAGTGACCCAGAGTGGACGACCAGCAGCCAAAAGTTGACCCTGCTCATTTCGTGCTCAGATTTCTGTTCAGATAGTCTGACTTGATCACTTGACCAGACGTGGGTAAGGGGCACGAGCACTCTTCCCCGATCAAACTGACCAGTTGAACATTGTCAACAAATTTTCTTAAATTTTTTTAAAACGACAAAGTCTATTGGTAAGTTTCATTTCTGCTTATTTACTTCATTTGCATCTTGGGTTTCACTCGAGCATTTGCATTTCTCATTTAATTAAAATTCCTGGAACTATTCTTATCCCGCCAGGAATTTTCTAATTTGCCTTGCATAATCGAATTCTTGAAATGCTTTGGGAGCTCTTATTTGATGGGAAATAATTTGGGCGGGAATGAAAACCAATCAGGATTTCCATCACGATGGGCCCTTATTACCATAACTCTGGAAAAGTTAATTTTAATTATTGGGGTTAACTATTTCGAAAGCATTCCTTTGTCCAGGATTTCTTGATGGCGTAATGCAATAAAACTAAAGCTGCTACATGTACGCTGTTTTTAATTTGGTAATGAAACTGAAATTCCGATTTTGAGATGAAAAATAGCTTCACAAACATAGTTTTATTAAATTCGGGTGGGAAATAAGCTCATTTTTGAAGAACTTTTTTGATCTGAACCGTTGATCTGTTTTTCTATTGACCTTCGAGGTTAAAAATCGCAGCAAAATACCTTCCCACTTTTATGAAATTTGCTTACATTTTGCCATTGTTTGAAAATAATTTTATCTCATTGTGACTAGTTTGGTCAATGTAGAATACCAAGTTAGAGCTACTGAAAATGTGCAGTGTAAAAACGGAAAATTCGAACAGCTGAAACTTTTTCGCTTCTTATTCCCCTAACTATAAACAACATGTAACTAGGAATTCAAAAATGATTCACGAATTAAGAAATCAAAGCGCTCGATAAGAATAAAATCTGAAAATAATTCGACTTTTCTGTTACTTTAGACTTCGGTGTAACAATGGTTGTAACAATGAGTATTATCACTGTTTTCCTGGCTGCATCTGTATTTATCATAACTGCCAACGTGGGTCAAGTTTCTGCCCAATCTATATCCAATGACGTCACCGATGACAGTAGTGAGCCGGCACACGTCCCTTCATCTCAGGTAATTTGACAAACAATTTTTTTATTTCGTTAAAATCTCCGCAAAGTTTTGACTTCCGTAGGATGTTGGGGAATACAGTCTGATTTAAATTATGTTCGATTCGAATCCTCTGCTAAAAATAGGACCTCAAAGACGAAACAAAACACTACACTAATCTCCTTATTTTGACTAAGATTTCCTATGACTGTTCGATTTGCCAAATTTGGATATTCGGAGAAAAAAAATTGAAATTCTACACGCATTTTCGCCGATTTGCTAATTTTATTGAAAGATGACACGCTGTGATTGCCGCTCGTTAAATCGCTTTCATTGTTTATTTGGTGATTTACTGACGTCACTAACGTGCTTCCAAATTTGCCCACTAATGGGCATGTTTTCCCAAAGATGGTTTCTTTTTTGTTTAACCACGTTTTTCTTCTCTGAATCTGTAAGTTTCACGAAAATCGAATGCTGCTATGCAGAATCTTTCCTAATCCTTCGCTGATTAATGTTAAACTAATTTGGGAAAATCTCCTTAATGGCTGCTTAATGCCCATTCGCTTCTTCAGGATTCCACTTTTCGAGTTTCATTGCTGGAAACTTCACAGAAATGTGACAATTTGATTGAATTGAAAACGTTAAATTATTTCCATTATTGGAAACGCGCGTAGTACAAGATGGGGTAGAAACAATTGGACAATTTTAGTCTGGCACTGCTTCAACATTTCAGATGCTTGTTAAGATGCGTATGTATATAACTTTTAGTGTGAACTTAGTGCAATATGGGTTCTAGGGCCCAGCTTCTCTGGAAATGTCAGAAAAACTTGTCAGTAGGCTATATTACCTACACAGCACATTTGTTATCAACTATTACACAGGTTATTACTGTGTATAACGTCTATACAGTGTCGTGGAAAATGTAAAATGTGCTGTATACACTTTTTTCTTCAAAGTATGAGACAGTTACATAATTCTGATGTAGAAAAATGTAGTGTTAAACATAACTGCCCCTGAAGGCAAACTTCCCTGTGCAGCTCGCATGCTATTTTAATGTGCAGCAAAATGGTAGGATTGTCTATAAATATTTGTAACGTATGAAATTGTAAATTGTTTTTGAAATGGGGGCCTATAATCAAAATTCAAAATGTTGTAGTTTTCAAGTTTGCTGTATGTAATCCAGATCTAGTCTAAATATGTGATAGCCTGCGTGTTTGCTGAAAACTTTTCTTCGTACCAGAACATGCACATAGCAGTTAAAATCCTAAATGATTTATTTGGATGCACGATGTAACAGCAATTAAGTGCTCAGATGTATGGTTCATATACATTTCCTAAATCTTTCCAAAAGAAATGTATTGTTACAGATCCATAGTTTCCAAACACAAAATACCCAAGGTTTTAAATTAAATGGCTTTAGACAAAAAATGTTTAAAGTAAGATCAATTAGGATAAAAAAAATTGCTGTCATCAAACTTTGTAGACACGTATCATATTACCCAATACGTCTAGCATTTTTTTGTTCTTGTTTTAATGTTATATGGTTATTCGTAGAATGCTACTAACTTCTTTACACACCGATGTGAGTTTTGACAGGCAATCTACTAAAATGGTAATGTGGCGCCAGATTTGAATCGTCCCTGTGTTTCTGCCTCAGCCTGTATGAGCCAAAATCCCACCAAATTAGGATTCTGCAAAGAGTTGAAAAAGTTGTATCAATTTTTTTGGTTTCGACAATTTTTAAATTTCCAGTCTGACAGTCCATTGATGGCCGTGCTGACAAGAGGCAGCAGTCATCGATTGAACAGTAGGGACATGGACAGCGTCAGGGACGCTATTAATTCGGGTAATTGGGACCGTTTCACCCCCGCCCCCGTTACCGACCCCAACTGTCACGTGAACGTGGAAGTCAAAGTGGTAGGTTTAAAAAGTTCATCTGAAATCTCAAGAGTTGTACAGTGTCTCTAAGAGCTTCTTTTGCATTTAGGTCCAAAGAGTGCCAGGCCGTTGTATCAGATTGAGCACAGGACTCCCAGCCTGCCAGTCTGAGAAATGGTTGTCCTTAACAGCCCCAGAGTGCATGAACTAGGTATACGTCACCCACCCCATGTCCTACCATCCAGACTTGTAAAGTTTTTGCTATTTATTGTTGATTTTTGAGTGTTATTTATTAAGTGCCTTGCACTTTTGCGATCTTATCATGTTAAGCATTGTGCGTGTACCACAATAACCATCTTGTTCATAATCGTATTTTTCTGTACTTGCTACATAATAAAAAAATCGTTAAAACTTAAATGTTAAACTCTTCAGTTCATGGTCAGTATTGATGGCCAAACTTTTGCATGCTCTACGGGCTTTATTTTGGGATATTTTAATACAGAAACTGTGCGCCCATTACCTAATGGAAACCAAATTCAACTTGGAAAATGAGCTTTAAAGTAATTACTGTCTCTTAACTATTCTGTATGAGAAACCTTAAACGTGTAGGTTCAATTGACTCTTAATCTGAGAAACGTCTGGGTCACACGGTGTCATTTTCTCTTTAATAAAGTTCATGGACGTTTTTTTGTTTTAAATTTAAGAAGTGGCAGTATACGGTATAAGTTTCAAGTTTTTACCACTGCAGGTGTTGGGTTTCATGTCATTGTTTCCGGACATTGTAATTTGACATCAATTTCCCGTTCCAATTCATCCAGCATGGTCATCCAATGAGCTTGAAGCAGAATTATTTTATGTCCACCCTGCAGAATTGGAACCATGTAAATTTGCAGTGTGCGTTTATTTAAGAAAAACTCCCGGAGAAAATACAGAACATTTGTTTGCTCTCATGTAGTGCCTGAAGGAATTTGGTTTAAAAATATCAATTCTCTGAGAATGATCCTAGCAAAGCTTTCGATATCTTCTCACTCTTATTGAACATCTTATAAACAGCGACTATCGCACAACTTTATTAGATTCGTGACTTTCATTTTACTGCACTTGAACATCATTTGTAATTTACTATTCAGATATTTCATTCAGGGTATTATGAGTATGGGGAAGAGATGAAATTCTTAAGTTGTTTTATTCAAATTAATTTTTATAATGATTTTTATGAGATTTTAAGGCTTTATTATTACCAATGGCAATGGCAACCACTTTGGTCCTTTTTTCTATTCACCACACAGAATGCTCACTAGTTTACCATAATTGTCACTGGATTTCATGTGATTTTGATGGCACTTTCTCCGTTAACTTTGCCCAACGATTATGTTGAGCTTAGATAGCGCATTTGAGGGCTCATCAGTATTCCAGAATAGTAATGTTTGAGATTTGCGATTTAAATTTGCATAATCTTCTGTTTGTAAAATAGCATGGTTCCTTCATTGAAGCGAGGTTTAACGAGCATTAAGTCCCCTCGAATGGATATTTTTTCAGAAGCAACAGGTTGTTTCTTATCCAGTATCGAAATGTGTTCCCCGGAGAAATCGGTGATGATTTGAAAGCCTTAAATCCCTTCGAGCGTTGTTTTAGTCCTCTATTTCGAATCCACCACTTTCATTATCTGGAATAGAAATTAGTCATTTTGGCAATAAGAATCCATTTAGCAAATTTGCTACCCTTGGTCGCTGATTCTTATATGGGTGTTAATGAAAACAATTACGCAAAAAGCAAATGCAAAAATAATGCATTGATAAACAAAACAAAAAACTTCTTAACTTACTAAACTTGAATAGGCTGTGGTTGTCTCAAATTCGATTGGAGTTCATGCCACTATGTTTAACTAACAAAAATACAGTATACCTGCTTTCACCTAAGGCAGTCAGTACAGCATAGGGGAACCCATCAAGTTACTGGGATTAGATATCGTTACATAAATCCTCTTCTGTTTACTTCAGATGACATTCCTATTGCTAGGCAACAACTTCTCTTTGTTTTAGCCCCAATTACCAAAACAATATGAAATGGACTTAAAATAACCTGTGGCCAGACAGAAGGATGACGGACAACAACGAATTTTGAAACAAATCCTTAGATAAAAAACAGATGGAAGAAAATAGTGATGCAAGCTTATACAATGTACTTGTATACATGTCCAGACTTTGGCCTAAGCATTATAGACCTTATACAGTGTGGTGTCGAAATACTTTGGAATTCTGCTCAGGGACAACCAGGGGCACCCCATCCCTCCCCTAAACAGGGGCAACCACTGCCAGCCTACCAACTTTACTGAAGGAGTACATTATAAATGAAAAAAAAAATCACTTTCGGAACAGGGCATATTCTGTAGTACAGCCTTCAAGATGAGTTGTTTTTCGAAGAGAACATGGTCTTAAATTGGAAATTGAAAAGGTTTGCAGTGTATTTTCTAGAACATACAAATACGATATGAACATCATTCGTTCCAATAAAAGATCACCTCTTTTTCAACAATAATTGAAAAAACAACACCAACAATGAAAAAAAGAAGTCTAGCTGTAATTCCAAACTGATGACTTTGTAAATACATGTACTAGTACACGCTGCAGAAGACACCCCGTGCCTCGAGATTGATCTCCAGACTTAAGATAAGCAGCGAGGGGTGTCTTATGGAGTTCTGACGTCATTGATTTTGCAGTTGAAAGCAGTTGGATACCGTAGCTGTTCGCCTTTCGTAGTTTATTGTCATTGGCCAATTCGTCGCCATATGAAATCAACAACAATGCATATGTGGCACTCGATCCTTGACTAGGATTCATCCTGATATATGTAATATCCAAAGTCGCTTGTGTCATTGGAATAGAGTGCATGTAATTAACTTCGCCGTGCATTCATTCGTTCCAATAAAAGACGACTTTAGAAACTTCATAAGAATTGTCAGTGACGTCCACCTATGCGTTGAAACGCCCAATCCTATAGGTGGGAAACCAGGCTTCATTCATGGATATAAAACACGGTGATTCCAAGCTCATCTGCAGTTAGACATCTGGCCGGGACGCATTGACAACGTTTGGCGTAAACCATGATGAAATTGGTCACAGTTTGCTTTTTCGCATTTCTGGTTGCCTCAAGTATCCAGTCTTTGGCAAGTCAGGAAGCAGAAGAAGGAGAAATAGAAATGCATGCGAGGGAATTGGCGAATCCAGATTGGCCTGGAAACGAAAGTGACCCAATCTCCATATCAACCGTCATCGATGCTGTGAAACGGATTTTAAAGTTTTTCGAAGGACATCTCGAGTATCTGAACTTGGACGGAGTCATTGGACCGACAATCGCAGAAGGTAAGACTTGATGAAAAATTGTCCAAATATCAGGATCATTACCAAACCAAAACTTAAAGCTAGTTTGGTAAAAAATCGGTGTCGTCGATTTTTGTCATATATTCTGTAAACCCCATTACAGAAATTTGTATTCGGTTTCTTTTTTAATATCAAAATTATTTTAAAGTTTTCCCTTCGTTATCAACATTTCTAAAAATAAATTCTGAAACTCATATATTTTTGGCAAAAATATTTGTGATCTGCTTTTTAAACAAATTCACCGTGTATAAAATATTTCTTAAACCAACCAATTCTTTAGAAAAGATGACTAACGTATTACTGATAGCCCGATTTTACAACAACACCAACAAAATTGGCCCCAAATATGATCACTATTAAGATGCGTTAGCCAACAAATACACCACGGGTAAAAATCATCACAAAATGTATTTCGGATAAAGTATTTTTACCGTAGTCTTCAAAATTGTCGATTGGGCAACAAGTGGTAAAACCCGAATTCGTAACCCACAAAGTTTGAAAAAACAATTAGCCTTGGAAATCATGGAAAAGACTTTAGTTTCAGTTGTCAAATCAGGGTTGATTACTTATAGGGTGTCTGGGAAGGGGTCGCCGTTTTCGATTGATTGCTACAGATCACAGTAATGTTGTTTCACAACTGTTGTTTCACAGTTGTGCTTGTCAAACAGCTTTTCGTTTTCCTATTAACTAGGCTAGTTATGCCATTTCTCTGGAAATAAAACAATGTCATCGAGCCGTCATGGAAGGGACGCGCATATACACATAGGACAAGTAGGATGGCGACACTTTCATGCAAATTTAAAGTTGCCTTTGCTGGTGTTTATAATGGAGAACAAACATCATTATATCTTTATGGGCAGATGTCACACAAATTTAGCTGGCACTCTCTATTAAAATTTACTCAGCTGCACGAATGATCGGATGTGCAATCATGTTTACATTTACCTCCTGAATATGATTCCAGAAAACTAAACAAGGTTTACATTTACAGTACCTCCTGAATAATTCACAATCCTACATTCTGCATGCTGGAAAATACAGGTTGAATCATTGAAAAAACTAGTTTAATTAACTGACAGGAGTTACAAAGGACAAATTTGGGTGACCATTGGTAGAAGAACTAAAGTTTTACATCTCATATACGTTCCAGTTGCATTAAATCAAAATGGACCCATCAAAATGATTCCCCGTGTATAACAGTCATTAGTGAAGGCTAATCAGGAGAAATCACGACAACTTTTTGATTGCAGTTGTTATCAATAACTGAAATATAGATTTGTTCGCTATAAGATTCATTCAATTTATAGGGATGTACTCGCAATATCTTACAGTTATCCTCGAGGTTTAAATTGAATAAGGTCGCACACGCTCCTTAAACAATACCATTTTTGGATTTGGAAACAAGCGCTAGTTAAACAGAAATTAAATTGCTTTCAGATTTGCTTTTATTTACTTCAATATTACTGGATATCAAACTAAGTTCCGATGATCTGGAATCCATTAGACGCACTGACGTCATGTCAAACGCAAATATTATATGTAAGAGGGTATTAAGAGCAGCTTTCGAAATCGCATTTCGATAAATATTTGCTCAACTAAACTTAAAAAATATTCCTGAAAACCAGTGTATTGTCGAAAATAAATTAAAACGTAGATGGAGTTTCATGTAAATAAAGCAGGCAATTCTGATGTTTACTCCGTAGCACTCCTTGTAAATAAGCGAATGATAAACAAATAAACCAAAAATATACCAAATTAATATTGGTAGACCCAAAGCAGTACAGATCTTCATTAAAATTGATTTAATTGCTTATTTCAGCTCAAATAAATGTGCTGCTCAGAAGATTGCTGACCATTGTATTTGCACCAATGGACGCTCCTACTCAGGATATCAAAGAAATTTGCAATTTAAAGGAATTACTCAAGAATGTTAGCGAAAAGGCGATTCCCAAGTTAATCGTTAATCAACCAGAATATTACCGATGTAAGATTTCATCGTTCCATATTATTTTATTCTCGTGCCCAGAACTTTTTACAGATGGCGCTGCGCAATTTGAGAAGAAAATTGGATTTAAAATATTATATGAAGTTATATGAATATATACAATTTATATGACCGTTATTCAAGACGTTATTCCAGAAAAAACAATTATTAAAAGTAATTTCTGGCGCCACTGTATTTTTGTTAGAATTAGAAATAGAACAACGGTTAGAATTACTTAATTAAAGATTACAATTGTCCTTTTGTTAGCTCTTTCGCCATTGCTTGAAGTCAAAAGGTGGGAGTTGGATTATCCAATGAAGAAAACTAATTCGTCTTTGATTTGGCCGATTGTGGCCACCGAGGAAACGTTGAACGAAACTGAGTCTGATATTTGCATCGGACAGATGCTCGGTTCAGGGTAAGTATAAACTAAAGTTTTACAGGAAGCATCAGCTAATTCAAAATGACATTAGAGGGTTCATTCACTCAAAAAACAAAAAAATTCCCAAAACATTTTTTTTTTTTTTTTCCCCATTAATCCATTTTCTGCTTTATTTCTTTCAGTCGATCCGAGGGCTATCCATGCACTCCGTCCGACTTCTGTTGGACCTTAATGACCCAAACGCACGCCAGTCGTTACACCCTGACTCACGAAATTATATTTTTGCAAATGGGAGAAGCTGTTAAGTGCAACATTACCACATCTTTAGCGCCATGCTGCGAACTCTCACTAAGATCTTTGATTTGCGAATTTTTTTTGTCTTTATCAGATGGGCTGCCGGGATGCCATGAACGCCCACATTGAAAAACGGAAGCAAGGGAACCTTCGGGCTTTGCAAGATACATTTTGCGCAAACGTTCTCAGAGAAGTCAAGGAAATATACTCTAGCGGAATTCCCAAAACGGGACAAGACTTATTCATGGAGCAAGGTAAGGCTCGTTATTGAAACCCGATTTATATTTGACAAGGAGACATTCATTATGTTTACATGTAAACATTCAAATACCTTAACCTCGGTCAGTCATGCATAATTGTTTTACTTACCTTAACTTCACCTGCACTGCCTGCGTATGTACCCCATATGTAAATCCACATAATATTCACTTGGTGACAGTTGGTATGCAGTAGGTTATGCAAGCAAGTTTGCATGTAAACATCGTGGAATGTATCGTAGTACTGCACATTAATAAACGAAAGTACATTTTTATTCACTTGGTAATCGATAAATAACTGATGTGACTACATGTATGGACGTGGTGCAAAACATCATAGTAATGTTAAATACAATTCTGTTACAGCCGCCATTTGTGGACTGTACGGATACCACGAGTTTTTCACGTTTCCATTTCTGAAAAAGATTTTATCTTGGCAAAAGCCAATTGGATGCTACGGACGATCTCAGGGTGAACGTTTAAGTAAGTATTGGAATGGTGTATTTTTAGTAAATTGACTGTACATATACTTTACAAATGCGTTACAAATACAGATTGGCCATTTGGCCTTCCAAAAACTTCATGCACTTTCGAAAACGTTCATTGTGAAATGTTTTCCTAATGATTATTGATGCTCATAAATTATAAATGAGCACCATCGCTATCCGTTGCATGCCGTTTTTTCGAACGATTTCGACTGATTCTATGACATCTTTTATAATTTAAGAATATAGGCCAAAGAGACACCATCTAATGAAGAGAGTGGAGCAAAGAATGCCAGGTAAAATTAGCTTTGAATGGTTTCCCAATTATGAAGTTATGACTTTGAATTACGAATTATGACTATTTATGTATATTTTTATTCTCATCTCAATTAGATGACTGTTTAGCACACAGATCATCGGTTGCCATTGCTGCATTGGGACTGTACATCCGGTTCTTATTCGAAGATCCAACGCTATCTGGTAAATCGAGACTTAATAAATATTAATACTCATTTGTTGTTAATGTCAAGGTTTGATAATGCGGTAAAAACTTCCATTGTAAACACAATGCTCTCAAATGAGTGATTTATTATGCATTGTATATGCATATCACATTGCTCTCAAATGAGTAATTTGTTATGCATTGTTCAAAATGCCTCTGTTCTGTTGCAATATTACTAAAGTTGCGACATCCTGGGGACAAAAAAGTGCAACTAAACACGAAATCGAAAAAGAAAAAGAAATGTGTGACATCATCATGACATTGACATTTGGTGACGTGAAGGTGAAGGCTGACGTCACACGTTTCGTTTTCAATTTCGATTAAATGTTTCTGGCACTCTCTATTAATTAATTTACAGCACATAACATAAACGAGATGAATTCAGCGAATCCCTGTCATTCTTCATTGAATAATTTTATGATTTATTTCACAATAATTTGTTGATATGCTACAGTAGATACCATGTTCGACGTGCAAATTCTACTCTTGACAAAGTTTTACGCATTTCATAGAAAAATTGGCCTTCCAAGATTTTAGAAGGCACTGAAAGACATATTTCAAGAAATTCTTTTACGCAATATAACTTGAAATCTCCTTTCCTTTTTAGTATGGTGAGAAGGTGAAAAAATAACTTTTAAATATGGCTGTCCAAGCCCTAATCATTTCAGGCATTTATGATTTGCCCCTGTCTTCGATTGCCCTAATGTCCTTAAATAGAAGCGCCGTTATTAGAGAAGCTCATTTTCATCGGAAGTTCGGAACGACACAGTCCAAGGATTTCGAAATTCGTTGGCTGAAGACTGAAGTTTGGAACTCGGACATGCTATATTGATTTGAGACAGTATTGAATTGAAAGAAATGAAGGTAGGACGATTAAAACGTTTTATTGATTGAAACGTTGACGAGTCCAAGGGGCGAAATGAAATCAGGAGAACCATGATCGAGTGGTGGAACGACCTTGAAATATTCCTTTGCTTGACTTTCACATTCCTCGGTATAGAATTTTTCGGTCATGGAATTTTCATGGCATTTTACGAGTTCGTGAATGGTACGTGATCGCACGAAGTAATACGAAACTTATTAGCACACAGATACAAACTTTGATGTAACTCAGACCCAATACTGAAATGAAAATAACAAAAACGCAAAATCGAGAACGAGAAAAGTGCAGTTTGATATTATATTTTTACCCAGCAAATCACAATCAGACGCAATTTTACATGTACATCTAGCCGTGTTTGTTTCGTTGAATTCTGCTGCAAGTAGTCTGTATACGTTCAAATACTACCATATGATCCGTATTATTGTTTAAATAAATGTGATTTTAAAAGAACGCCCTTTCCCATCCCCCTTCATGTCAGCATTCGTCATCATTGTCAGACCATCTCCAGTAATGATAACCACTCTCCTAAAACTTTTAAACTAACAATTTTGTATAAAAATTGGAGCATAAATGATGGATTTTTGTCATACAAAATCCTGCGAAAAATGGTGCTGGCGAAATTGTTTTCAAGAACTGGATGACACATGGTAGATTTTAACTTAATGTTTTATACAGCAGCAACGATGCCATCATCATTTGGGCAATCCCCTAAGATGATAGAATAATTGAATGTCTCCCTAAACTTGAAGCAAAACTCTGAATTAACATTTTGTAATACTGTTGTGGAACCGTTCTTCAGTACAGAGAACTGCTGTGAAAACTCAGCACTTGGTCAGCATGCACTTGGTGAAATCTTAGCCGTTATGGTGACCAAAATATTACTTCGTTTATGATAATTTATCGAAGCGAAAGTTTGCTCAAAGTCTTTTAGGAACCCCTGTCAATGCAATGTGTGGGGCGACTGCCTCTGTAGAACAAGTCGTTCTTAGGCCCATGAACAGATGATATCGTCGTCTATCTAAGCCAATGATTTCTCAGATGTCTTTAGGAACCCTTTTCAATGCAATGCACGGGACAGTGCTTCTGTGAGACCCAGTCTCTGGTAGACCCATGTAATATAGTGATGCGTTATGTTCAAGAACACAGCTCATGGTCTCTGGTCACATGATGCGTCTGTAGAACAAGTAGTTTTTAGGCCCATGAACAGATGTGTTCATTTCAATGATATTGTCGTCTATCTAAGCCAACGTTTTCTCAGAAATCTTTAGGAACCCTTTTCAATGCAATGCACGATACAGTGCCTCTGTGAGACCCAGTCGCTGGTAGACCCATGTACACTCTAAACGGAAAAAATACAAATGTTGAACCTTAAGGGTACAAATGTTTTGAAACTATATACACACCCTATGGGTACATATGTTCATCGCATGTGTACCCTTGACATGTGTTCCTAGGGGTGCATTGTACCTTGAGGTACAAATATTTAAATCATTTCATCCCTTTGGGTACATATATGATATATGAGGTGCAAATATACATTTGTACCCCTCCAAAACTGCATTTATACTTTTACGTTTTACAGTGTAGTGATGCGTTATGTTCAAGAACACGGCTCATAGTCTTTGGTCACATGATGCCTCTGTAGAACAAGTCGTTCTTAGGCCCATGAACAGATGTGTTGATTTCAATGATATCGTCGTCTATCTAAGCCAACGTTTTCTAAGCAATACACGAGACGGTGCTTCAGTGAGACCAAGTCGCTGATAGCCCCATGTAGTGATGCGTTATGTTCAAGAACACGGCTCATAGTCTCTGGTCACATGATGCCTCTGTAGAACAAGTCGTTCTTAGGCCCATGAACAGATGTGTTGATTTCAATGATATCGTCGTCTATCTAAGCCAACGTTTTCTAAGCAATACACGGGACGGTGCCTCTGTGAGACCTAGTCGCTGGTAGCCCCACGAAGTGCTGCGTTATGTTCAAGAACACGGCTCATGGTCTGTGGTCACATGATGCCGCTGTAGAACAAGTCGTTCTTAGACCCGTGAACAGATGTGTTGATTTCAATGATATCGTCGTCTATCTAAGCCAACTTTTTCTCAAAAGTCTTTAGGAACCCTTTTCAATGCAATGCGTGGGGCGACTGCCTCTGTAGAACAAGCCGTTCTTAGGCCAATGAACAGATGTGTTGATCTCAATGCTATCGTCGTCTATCCAAGCCAACGTTTTCTTAAAGTCTTTATAGGAACCCTTTCCAATGCAATGCACGGGACGGTGCTTCTGCGAGACCCAGTCGCTGGTAGCCCATGGATCGCACATTATGTTCAAGAACACTGCTCATGGATGGCTCATTCGCTTTCGCGGCAGTACTTCTTCCTCCAGATGAGCGACGCCGCCACGAGCAGCACCACGGCGAAGGAGCTGCTGAAGGTGAGCAGCACCCACTGCAGGATGGCGCCGGCGGCGGCGCACTCGCCCACGCCCTCGTCCAGGGGGTCCCACGTCAGGTTGCCGGCGGGACAGTTGATGACGCCGTTGCACACCAGGGCCTGCGGGATGCAGTAGCGGCCCCCGGGGCATTCGTACTCGCACAGGGGCGAGTCTGCCGCCACCACCTCCGTCCACAGCAGCCGGAAGCTGGCCATGGAGGAGGCGTTGAGCTCCAGCAGCACCTCGTGGCCCTCGGCGGCGGGCAGCAGCTCCGCCGGCGGGAGGCCCCCGCACAGGCGGGCGGACCCGGCCCGCAGGTACTCGGCGCCGCAGTCGCCGCCGCCGGCCCCCACGGCGAACTGGGCGAACTTGAGCAGCAGCCGCGCCCCCGGCGCCACGGCGACGCTCCAGCGGCAGTGCACCAGGGCCGGCAGCAGGTGGCGTCGCAGCGCGGGGAAGAGCAGCTCCCCCTGGCGGCCGGCCAGGCGCCCCGGGCCGCAGCCCACCTGCAGGAACTCGTAGCGGCCCCGGAAGGCGTAGCCCTCGGCGTCGCGGTAGGCCAGGGCCGGCACGTCCCGCAGGGTGAGGCGCAGCTCCAGGTAGGAGGAGGACGACACCAGGGTGCGCGGCAGGCTGCACACGCACTCCGTCACGTGACCCCGCTCGTCCAGCACCGCCAGGCTGTCGAAGGGCGCCGCCTCCGGGGCGTCGCAGGCGCAGCCCGGCCCCGGCGCCTGCAGGCGCAGGGCCGCGAAGGTCACCCGCACGCGCTCCGTGGCGCGGCCCCGGAAGCGGAAATGGCAGGTGAGGTGGCGGCGGCGCAGGCGCAGGCGGTCCCGGAAGAAGTCGAAGGCGCCGCGGTCGGAGGCGTCGCTGGAGAAGGACTCGTCGCAGGTGGCGTTGGAAGGACCAGGCTCCACGAAGGTGTAGAGCACCGAGTACTCGAAGCTGGAGCCGTCGTAGGAACCCAGCTTGCTGTCGAACTCCACGTAGAAGAGCGGCGAGGTGGAGAGCAGCGTCTCCGGAGGGTGGTGGCGGCCGCAGAAGACGCCCCGGCTGGCGCCGCCGTCGGGGCCCACCGAGTCGTACAGCGCCAGCTTGCTGCGGCAGGACTCGTCGCGGTTGGCGTTGAAGTTGACGAAGTGCAGGAAGAGGCGCTGGCCGGCCGAACCCTGGAAGCGGTAGGAGCAGCGCGTGCCTGGAGCGTACCAGTGGCGAAGGTTCTGGAAGTGGCCCTGCGACGCCACCCGGCTGTCGAACAGCCACTGGCAGCCGCCGCCCGCCGGCATCTCGCTGGATGTCAGGTACTCCCTGCGGAACAAACGAGAAAGGAGTGAGATGAGGGAACCTGGTTCACCTGCCTTGGCTTGACTCCGGGTTTTCTGAAGTCGAGTCAAGGCAGGCGGTTTTTGTGAAGCACGTAGACTTGTATAGGCCGTTCAAGGAAAGAATGTACTGGGCTCCAACCAATTAGGCCGACTGCAGACGAGCGGCGTTTATTCGACGTGCGTTCGTCCGAACCATTATCGTCAATGGGCGCATGCACACGTGTGTGCGTCCGCCGGACTGCAGCCGCGGTCTGACTGCGGTACCGCAGCGTCGTTGATTTGACGTGGGTGTTATGCTAGAATGCACGTCCTGTAAGGCCATAGACTAAAGCGCCTTAGGCCGGCTGCAGACGAGCGTTGTTTTACGGTGCGTTAACGCGCCGTTGGACGCACGGTGGCGCAGCATCCATTATCCAATGCAGACGTGCGGTGGATAAACGCGCGTTTTGCAGACGAATAATTATGGCACTTCTTCTACACTGTAAACAGTAAAAGTACAAATGCGGTTTTTGTGGGGTACAAATGTATATTTCTACACATTTGTACCCCATTATAGGACTTTTGTACCTTTTCTTTAAGAAATGACTCAAATCCTTATTTGCTAA
>JAQFYZ010001337.1:0-24706 GCA_034695085.1 Cylindroiulus punctatus | reverse complement strand
GCATGCTTGAACATTACAGCATGCCATCAAAGTTTATTTCCATGTTTTGGTTTCAAATATTCACCCCTAATCTAACAACTAGCAATAAAGAAATGATTTGAATGATGAGACATTTTTGAACAAAAAAATATTTTCTTGATAATAATGATCAGCCAGCCCAAGCACACTTGTCCAGACTACACCTATTTCTGGGACTGTATCTGAGAATGTGTTATGCTTCCCACATGTGTAAAACCAGTGACCACAAAATAACTCATTTAAAATGGTCTAGGTAAAACCACGATAAGACCATCGTTACCGTGACGCCATTGTCAGCATTTGGTCACTGTGACATGTTCGTAAGAGCACCAGCTCCGAGTTTATTGGCCATTCAGCTTGGCCAAAGCACAACACACCAGGCAGCTTCAAAAGCCATAAGGCATAAACTAAGGCTCAATTCACAACCTTACAAAAAACTGGGCTTCTGACTTGCAAACTCTATCCAAATTGATCCACAGAAGTATCCGTTAAATGCACGCCACTATCATCACATTCTATGGGATAGCAAATAGGAGCGGCTTACACCTGGAAGCCGCATTGCAGCTCCTATCTGCCTTTCCTCGACGAGGAGCACAAGAGCGTTCGAGTTATTTGCGAACTGATTTTCAAAAGAAAGCTCGAAAGCCCGTTGGTTCTAGATTGGATGTGTGTGCACAATATCCTATGCCAAGACGTGATGTAGCAGCAGGTCCGGGAATGTGGGTCAAGTGTGGGCTTCTGGATTCAGCACAAAATTTGGCTGGTATACACATGCGACTAAGTTAAAAATAATCCCAACCTACTTGGGCAAGGATCTTGGCAGCATAACTGCCTAGACAGGACCTGGAGAAAACTGCGGAATAAAACTGGCAAAGGATGGAGATAGTGCTGTAAGTAATTCACCATCTGGCACACGCACTTGACACAGGCGCCAACACATGTTCAATTAAAAATCTTATTATGCAGGAACCCCAGATTCATTTTACACCCACACGCCTGTTAATAGCGTGCCAATCACTTATGGTAAATAACAAATACTTGAGGAAGTTATGAAACATTTGAGGGCCACTTATCGATTGCAGAACTGTGGAACTACGTACCAATCAAATCTGTCAGGAGAGCAAACACCGTAATTATTACCGAACCTATTTCACTGCCTGGAATGGACATATTCAGAACTGTTGTTGGGATAAAAACTGTTGATGCAGCAAGGCTCGAGATGGTTAAGGATTGCCAAGTAGATCCAGATAAGGGAAATATGGTGGTATTGAAAACCCGCATTTCTTAGCTGTGTGTCCGTCATACACTGTGCACATGTCGATGTTTCTTATAATCATGAAATTGCAATTTATTCAAAAGGGAAATACCGATAAAGAACTCTTGAACAGTATAATCAAAGAGAGGAATCACTGTTTTCATTGCCGGACCAGTGTGACTTATCACTGCTGTGGGCTCAACGCAAAGATCATGATCGACGCAAAGTGAAGAGTTTCCCCGTGCATTCAGAATAATCCGGGATAATTAATTAAATTATAGATCTTTAATCCTGATTTTTTTAAATTTCTACATAAATGAATGTCATGGCCCTAGATGCACCTAGTTTAAAAAAAAAGGGGGGGGGAGGGGTATACTGTACATAGGCCTACCTCGTTTTTTCTAATAACCATGACACTCACATGGAATGTTTAACTCAACACTTTACTCACCTTGCATGTTGGTAGTTGAACAAGACACGCTGTCACAGCACTGTGCCGTTACAAACTGAGAAGTAAAGTTCAGAAGCACATTTCAACTCAACTAGAACGTCCATGGGCTTGCGTTTCACACTTGAAAGTTGAAACCGAAAGTAGCTCAGTCCACTTTAACGAAAAGTAAATAAATTCAACGTATCAGTCTTCACATTTTCTGAGATCATCTAACGTCAGGTGACGATGAATATGATTCATTTTCGCAAATTTGATAATCGACAGCAAATGCCCGTGAAGAAACCACAAACTTACGAAACCAGTTTACTCGTGCAATAAAATCTTTTAGCAGAAGCGCTGCAGATTTTGGCGCGAGTATCGCCATCTAGTGTCGTTTAATTGAAGCAGGTAAGTTAGGCCTAACAATTTTCGCCGGTTTCAACACTGGCAATTTCTTCCGTTATGTAAAAATTACTGTAGTGAAACTTACTTAAAAATAAAGGTGGCTGACGACATCTATCGTTTACGCATTTTATGTTTGCAGAATGAGAATCCTGGCATGGAAACCGGTTTTATTTCGTTGGTCTTTGAAGGAGTTGCTAGCTTCCAAGGCCAGCCAGCACACTCCCTACCATACATCCCCTGTGGTCAAAAACAAGGATAAAATTACGGTCAATAATATCACTTATGAAACAGATAGCTGGACGAATGTTAGTGACAAGCTGCTGGCGTTGACGGGACGCAACTTGCACCTTCAGAAACATCACCCACTCTGTTTGATCAAGCAACGCATTGTCAACTACTTTTACGAGCAGTTCAAGAACAGTAGGGGAAATCCACTGTTCTCTGTTCACGAGAGATTAAGCCCTATGGTGACATTAGAGCAGAACTTTGATTCGTTATTAGTCCCTGCTGACCATCCCAGTCGAAAAAAGTCTGACACGTACTACCTCAACCAGAACATTCTCCTCAGATCTCACACATCTGCCCATCAGGTTGACCTCATCCGGTCTGGTTTGGACAATTTCCTGGTTGTAGGAGACGTGTATCGCAGGGATGAAATAGATGCTTCGCATTATCCAGTTTTTCACCAAATGGAAGGGGTTCGGCTCTGTAGCATAAATGAGGTATACAACATCAGCAAAAACATGATAAACAGAAAAATAAATAAAAATACAACAGGCAATTCCTATTCTCAGATACTTTTTTATATTGTCCAAGCTGGCACAGAGGTTGGACGTCAAGAGTAGTTCCGGGATATTTGAAAATGGGGAGCGCACAGGTTCCAAGCAAGCCTCGCACACTTCTCAAGCAGTAACTCTCATGGAAACTGAAATGAAACAGTGTATTGAAGGAATGGCTCTAGCTTTATTCGGCGCAGAAACCAAATGGCGTTGGGTAGAAACCTACTTTCCTTTCACCCATCCGTCATGGGAGCTGGAAATTTTTTACAACAAAGACTGGATGGAGGTGTTAGGCTGTGGAATTGTGGAACATAAATTGCTTGAAAATGGTCAGGAAGTGGACACGTTTTCTAACCTGAAATATCGTCAACGTTTTTAAATCCAAAATCAGTTTATTCATTATTCCAGCTGGGGTTGCAAATAAAATTGGCTGGGCATTTGGATTTGGGCTAGAAAGGCTTGCTATGAAGCTTTTTTGTAAGTAAATCCTACCTCAGTGAAGCTTCCTAAAGACTTTTCGAGATGTGTCACACCTTGTCCTACTTCATTTACTTGCTGCAGATATTCCGGACGTCCGGCTGTTTTGGAGTCAGGATAGTGGGTTCTTGTCTCAATTCGAAACCGATGATGTTAATGCACCGACCATATATAAGGTAACTCGGTTGTTCCAATGTTCATCCCAGTTTTGCGTGTTGCATCTCACAGTTCTTGAACATCTTATTTTCTCAGCCTATCAGCGTATATCCCCAGTGCTTCTGTGATATGTCGTTTTGGATACCCGAGGACTTCGAACCCAACGATTTTTTGGATATTGCGAGAAACGTGGGCAGCGACGTTATTGAGCAAATCACTTTGGTTGACAGTTTCCTTCATCCTAAGAATAAGCAAAGGAGTCATTGTTACCGCATCACATACAGGCACATGGAACGTACTTTAACTCAGAAGGAAGTCAACACGATTCATCAGCAGATTGCAGAAACTTCAAAAGAGCGACTGAATATAATAATCAGGTGAATGGAATTTTTACATCCTTAAAATCAAGGATTAGATTGACATTAGTATTTTTGTTACAAATGTAATAAAATTGCCATTGTAATGAAATCTTGTTTTGTGTTCCACGTGTAATTCTAAAAAACAATTTGCATAGAAATTGGGTTGTTGATTTTTATTATAAGAGGCTCGCAACAGATGGAAAGGGTAGCTCGAGTAATCGCTAACAACACTTTAATATTACCTATCCGTTAAATTCTATATTACACAAAAATTTAACTCGCTTGGGAAGAAATAAAAAAAAGCAATGAAGGGAAAGGCAGAGAAGATGGGGAAGGTCTGCCGAAGTAAATGTAGAAATTGCTTAATTAACACGCTATTAAAAACAACAAAAAGACTGCATCACCTCGTCCAAGTAGATGCTGTACTATAAAAGAACAGAAATTTGGCTATAACGACCTAATGAAAAAGCAGGATTCGAATGTGGTTCTGACTAGGTAACATGGTCATTGGGTTTTAAAAAAACAACAATTTGGTACTATACTAAATATAAAAAGAAAATGGGAGCTAGCTTATTGCCTTTATTAACTTTCTCCTACAACTTGAAATAATTACTTCTATGAAAGTATGCTGATGATCATCACCTTATTACATATTCTTTCTGTGGTGCACACGGGAGACATGATTTGTGCACTTTGCCAATGTGAGTGTGCAAACTATAAAGATTATGTAACGAGTATCAGGGGTTATTGGAATTGCAATTTTAAACAAAGTTAGCAGATAAAACACTGGCATAACACTATTTTTGTAATTGTGATTGGTCCATATTAACGTTAGTGAATAGTGGAACTGCAGTCAAGCTGGGAGCTACACCTAACCGTTTATTGTTCGAGTAGGGAACTGGAAAGGTTTCATCGTCTAAATTGATGGGAAAGGAAATCGAACCATAATCAAATCCGAATGTCAAAGTAATTGGAAATAAAAAGGAAATGAAACTGAGTCGCACCCTAACATCAAAAAGAGCTTCTTTCAGATTACCAAAAAGATAATGAATAACTCTACATACAGCAAAATGTTGAAGTCATTTCCTCAATATCTATTCAACACAGCAAAACCACATCTTTCAAGTGATGCAACGTCAGAAAATGAACTGATATGCTTCCCAATTAATTGCATCAAATTGTCTTAAATTAAGTCATCTTACTGAACCTTGCATTAATTTAGAACTGTATCACAAGTTTTGACAAAAATTGCTGTCTCACTAATGACAATAATTCAAAATTTGTGTACAAGTGAAAAATCTTGGCATGCCTATTTGGAAAGGTTAGTATTATGTCCAGTCGGTGTAAATCTTAGGAGATAATAGAAATACTATTTTAGGATACACCCACAGACCAGACAAAGGCGTTTTTGATTTTTAAAAAGCTTTTAGAATATAAAATCTTTTGTGAAACACGTCAAAATGATGGACATTTTGTCCTTCTAAAAAGTATGATAAGGAAAAGAATATTTTGGTAAGCAGTTTTTCATGCCACTTGAACATTCCACACCACAATTCTATGGTCTGATCCTAAGTAGTTTTTGTATTTTTAATTTCGCTGCATTTAGACCATTTTGAACATAACGCCAACTTCCTGCATAAAAACTGACTAAGCAGTGTTGCACAGCGCCACTGAATGGCAAAAGAAATTGATGACTGACAAATAAATGATTCCTTTGGAGGGGCTCAATGACTGATGAAAGAATAGAAATTAAATAAATAATGATCGAGAGTGAGGTGGGGTGAAAAGGACGAGATGGAAATATTTTAAAATGGTGATTAACACCACTTCTAGGCTAACGCGATCCTTCAATCCCTCTTCCCTACACACGTACACGTAGTATGTTTAATAGATTATTATATAATATATTTATATATATATAAATAATTCGTATTATCTAAGATCTCGTTATATGCCTGTACGTGTGAATATCACTAGAATTCTGCGAAGTGTTAACACTCACGATAATAGATTGTATTAATATTATTATAGTTATAACATTCAACAAATGCTAAAAACAGCTGGGATTTTTCCGAAAAAAATAAACAGTTGAAGGGAGAGAAGGCAAAAAATAATAGCATCGCTGCGCGTCACATGTCCAAAAACAGATACGTCTAAATACTCAAATACTACACGACGGGGTTCCGTTGCCAAAACAATAACGGATTTATCTCCCCGAACTCTTTGGGAAAAAAATATAAAAAACATTCTTTAAAATCTCATTGAAAAGCCATCCTTTGTCGGATGCTGGAAAAAATGTCTGGTCTGAGAAAAAAAGTGCCTCGACGGCGTTACCAGCTGATGATATTGCCATGCCTCATATGGCGTCTACTCAAACTGCAAAAAAACAACCTCAAGCATGGCATCATCGCTGAGGCACCAACGAGCCATTAATGGCGTCGCCCTAACTGAATTGCACTGCCTTTGATCAAATTCGAGCTTCTCCGTAAACATTATTCCCTAAAACTGCTATCGACATGCGACAGCGCATCAATAAAGCGATACCAATGGAAACCAGAAGTCACAAATACTACATTTGAGATTCATTCCAGGTTCGGATGTTTGGCGATTGTTAAAAAGGTGCAGCATGCCACTCCAAAGCAGGCGAACGACAAGGCCTACATTTCCGGGCAAGTGATGCCGAAGGTCCCCTGCCCGAGAACGCAACATTTCGTATCAATCGTTCGCCGCCGATCGAGTCCGCTGAGATTTTTCTGCACTAACACTGAGACAAACTAAAACATTGGGGCGCACCACGAGTGACGCGAGAAGGAGACGAGGGAGTGACTTCCGCTTAAAGAGCTAAGTAAAGCAAGCCGGGTCAGCACAGGCTACAACACTTGGAGTGCGACGACGCCGTCGGAGAGGCAGAACCGACCCGCAGTCCCACACTGTACTGTGACGCCCGTTCCGAACTACAACTGACGCCATTGGGCGCACCCCCGTTCAGTCCGTTTCGGTTGATGTCCCAGCGCTTGGGACCTAAGTGAGGAGTGTGTTTCAAGAGTCTGTACAAGCTGTGTTTGTACTGGTTAGTCCGAGGGGCATCGCCGTTGGTGGCACCGTCGGCCGTGGCAGCGATCATCGAAGCTGACGAAGCCGTGACTGGATACGACGGTGGCCTCCACTTGCCCGGCCGCCGCAAATTAAGAAGGTGGAGCGGTCCCGAACAGTGCTGACCGATTCCCCCGCTGCCGTTTTCTTTCACCCCCAGGTCCAACGGGCTTCCGAGTAGTGCCGCTGTCGGCGAGGAGATGAAACGGTTCAGCTGGTTCAACGTTTTAGACTGCCGCAGGCTGGTGATGTTGGGCGTGCTGAGGGGTGATGGCGGTGGCGACGCTGAGTCAGCCACGCTCCGTGCTATGGACGCCGGCGAGCGCGAGTGGGAGTAAATGGGTGACGACGATTCTGAGGCCGAAGGCGACGCCGCCCACTTGTGCCGAAGCTCCTCTGCTTTCCGTAAATGGGAATTCACCAGTATCCCGTTGATGCAAGACACCGGGTGGCGCTCTTCTACCTCGCACTCGATGGCCGTAGGCAAATCTGGCGAACTGGAACTCCCCGTGGCTATTGCGCGGCAGATGGAAACTGTTGCAGTGCTGTCCAACAAGGGTTCCGCATCGGGAATACCACAACGTTGATTTCCCCCGGTCGTCGGTGGATTTCTAGGAGGCGTAGCCCCTGGCGGCTTTTCGCCCGACGTCGAGCCAGTCACATTTCCAGCAGCATCACTGCCTCCCTGTGGTCCCGTACCATTGCTGCCCTGGTCGCCGCCATCGTCATCGTCATCCTTATTTTTCCCGTCACGCCAGCCGGGCATCAGTCTCAGCTTCTCCGCCTTCCTCTTCCGCTGGTCCGTGTCGTCATCACTCGCATCGGAACTGCTGCAACTGGCCGTGCGCGACTTGGTGTAGAGCCGTCGCTGTTCGTACTTGCGTTGAACGACTGGCGACGTCACGGACTGATGGGTCTTGAGCACACGGGAAGCAGGTGAAGACGACGTCGAATTGGAGATACAGGAGGCGAGAAATTTGGAGGCTATGGTTGCATCGCCATCAGACTCGACCTCTTCGTAGATCTCGTTGAGCGTCAGCTGTGGAGAGCTACGCACGGAATGGAGCTTGCGGTTATTCGGCGATGTTATCGGTTTGAACTTGTTTGGCTTCATGGAAGTCGAAGTTGAAGGGGAGAGTTCTTTAGAACCGCGTGTAGCCACAACATCACCCTCGTCTGCTTCTATTCTTTCATTAGCCGCAATGGTGACATGCCGTTCCAAGTCTGCACTCAAGCGCTTCTTCTTTCTCAAATCCAGGCTTTTAATGGTGTTGTTTTTCGGGTCTTCGAAATTTCGCAGTTTATGAGTGCCGGCATCAGATGGACTACCTGGCGTCGGCACTATCGTTTCGTTGTCTATGATCGATGGAACAAAACGAGTGCATGTTTGCTTTCCAGTACGTTTGCGGAGACTTTGCAAAGATTCCAGCATTGTTGGAATGGCGCTCGGTGATGCCAACCCCCGTCTTGTTTCTTGTGGGGATAACAAACTATCGACGGTTCTTGGTAAGCTGGGTTCGACTGGAGGGCAAGCAGGATTCATTGGATTCCTGAAAGAAAAAACAAGAAGCTAGGTTGAAATCCATTAGGGAAATGTCATTCCCATCTAAAGTAGGCCTATTGGTTATCTGTTCAACCACTGCAGAAGCCAATCCCAAAGAAATTGAATAGGTCTACATAATCCAAATAAATAATCGCTCATAATGGAATTGTGCCAGAACCTCTTGATGGTGGTTAAGATAAGGCACTAATCTGATTTATCATAAATTTTTGTAAACATTCTTTGGATTCCTGGGGGTGATTATATCAACAACAAAGAAAAGCTGTCTCTTACCTGGGTGAAATCGCTAACGCTGATAAATTGGAAACGTGAGATGCATTCAGCAACTTCGCTCGTTCCTGTCTCAGTGCTCTCAGCTTCCTTTCAGCCAATAGGAAGTAAGTGGCAGTAATATGATTGTAAGCATTTTTGTCCAAAGCACTGAATATAATAAAAAGTGAAGGTAATTTACACTCATACTTAAAGAACTCATACTGAAGGACTACGAGAAATATTTACCTTAATATTTCTTCTTGTACAGCAATATTTCCAGTGACCATTTTCTGAATGATATGAGTGTGATCTTCTTCAGAAAGATGTTCCCGGGACACAAGTGGCAAGTAGTCCGCATACTGGACATTGGTTATGGATTCTAGCCAAGGGTCAGTTGCAATTTCCTCAAGGGATGCTCGCTTTTCGGGATCTCGTATAAGCATTTTTCCAATAAGTCTAGAAACAAATAACGAATTTATAAATTATAATTTTATTCAAATATCTGACATCACTTTCAACCACACTATGTAGGCTTATAAAAAGAAGCTCACCTGGTACATTCAGCAGAAACGTGGGATGGAATGGTATATTTACAGTCCATAATCATTGTAAGGGTTTCGCTGTCGTTGGCCTCCTGAAATGGTGCTTGACCACAAACCAGCATGAATAAAATTACACCCAAACTCCAAACGTCTGCAAATTGAGAAGAGCGACTGGCATTAGAAATAACCTGTTAGTAGCCTAGTTATCACTGTAAATAAATATTCACAGAAGAAGGTGGTGCCTAACATTGAAGCCCGCTAACAAGGTCAACTGAATTCGTAATACTGCATTGCCTTTCTAATGGGTGCAGATCGGTCATCAAACGACCAGAAAGCCACTAGGCTGCTATCACTGTCACAATCACCCACATTCGCGGGCTTGGCCTAGTTTGTTTTTGCAATAAAACAATGTAAAATCTAGAATTGACTGACTGAGCCTCCGCAAGGTCACATAATTAAAACTAGTGGCAACCGGATTAATGTTCAATCGTAACATTAATCTATATTACGATCAAGCGCCACGAATTAAGCATGTTATGTATTACAGAGACAAACCAGTCACACCGAGCTTGCACGTTGGTCATCAAACAAGGTGCTTGATGACACAAAGCGCTTTGAAATGTTTCCTCATGCATAAGCACACACACATAGACTTGCTGTGTAAAGCAATTAAAGTGCACGGCAATCGAATAGACATCAAATATTAATCAAACCAAAGAGACGTAAAGTGGCAATGTGAACTTGGTTTAGGTGTTGGTGATCTTGCCTATAAATTTAGATAATGAACTGGGACAAATAAAAAGACTGGCATCGAGAATATATATTTACTACACAACAAATCTGAAGCAGTGCTCTCATAACACATACTAGAAATGCATCATATAGGCCAACATAACTGTAGGCAACTGTAAACTGTTTCAGAGACTGACAATTTCTTTTTGCATAACAGCACAAAATGAACAGGACTGTGTTGTAAATTACTTATAAAATCTATAATCATAGTCTCACAAAACAGCATTGAGGTGTTGCAGCAACAGGCAGGTAATTTGTTTCAAGTGCCAAGGTTTAGGCTAGATACTCTGGTCAAATGACACTCGTCACACGCATGTAACACGGGCTGCTTACGAGTACAGTAGAACCTGTCTTAACTTACACTGTGTAAACTTATAACCTCCATAACTTAATATCAGCGGCCGGTCCCGAGCTTGTCCCCATGCCAATAACCTGTCTAAACCGATACGTGATGCCCGGTCCCTACAGTATTGACTTAGACAGGTTCTACTGTATTTGTAATTGTGATTGAGTTAGTCCAGACATCTGATAGGGAGAACCAGTAAAAAATGGCTACAAATTTGGCATTTCATGGGTTATTAGTGGAAGCAACGTGACAACACCAGATATCAGAATGCATTCATGAGCAAATTGTACAGCGCAGAGGTGCCGTATGGGTCTTACCAACTGCAGGTGCGTCGTACAAGTCTCCAAGTAGTATTTCCGGGGCCGAATAAGCCAGCGAGCCGCATGACGTCTCCAATTTCTGCCCTGGACAGAATCTGTTGCTGAAACCAAAGTCGGTCAGCTTGACCATTCCCAGTTTCTCGAAGAACACCACATTCTCGGGCTTGAGATCCCTGTGGACGACGTGCAGCCGGTGGCAGTAGGAGATGGCGTGGACAATCTGGCGGAAGTACTTCTTGGCCGAGTCTTCGTCCAGGCCCTTCTCGTGCTTCATGATGTAATCGTACATGTCGCCACCGTCGCCCAGTTCCAATATCAAATACAATTTGGTCTGGGTGTCTATCACCTCGTACAAGCGCACCACATTGGGGTGCTGCACCAATTTCATGCATCTCACTTCCTGGAATAAATGGTTTCTCGAGACCTCGTCTAACTTGGTCTTATCAATTACTTTGACGGCAACTTTTTCGCCAGTGAAAACATGCCTAGCCAATTTGACGCAAGCAAAATGGCCTCGACCCAAAGTATCTTCTAAATCGTAAAGCCCTGCGATTTTTCCATCATAAGCATTCTTGTTCTTATTCATGGCGGAGCACAACCACCCGAGAAATAGTCACCTGAATCCTAAGTGGAGCTCGCGATTAACATCCGATTTGAACCGATTCTTAACATATTTTCAATGGCGAAAACTGAAAATTTTTACCCGAACGAAAAAACTCGGAAAACTGGAATCTGAACGACGTTCCACCACGCACGCGCGAAGCAATGTAGCCAGACGATAGGGGAAATAACACCGACATTTGTATTGGCTGAGAGGACACGCCCATCCACCAATAAAATCAAGATAAAGCCACACCCAAGCTGTACGTCATAATTTCGGCAAAATTCAAAAGATGTTGATAATTTCTCGATTGCCACACAGGATCACCTACCGAAAAATTAATATGAAAACTTTGAAAAACAAAATTTGGATGAAGAATTTAATTGCAAAACTAAAAATATTTCTGACCAGATCGAATACTTTGCATTCGAATAAACAAAATGCAATACAACCTTTTACACACAACCAATGCATTCAAACCAGTTTAGCAACCAACATGAGAATCTCTGGGGCTGATGCCATACAGCTTTCGGATTTATGGAAACAGCCCAGGAGGTACTCATACAGTATGTAGGTTGGTAAACTAGTTTGGGTGCACTGTGTGAACAAGCTAGGTATTATTGTGATACATAAAGGAATTTATTCCTACAAATTCTCGATTCTTCTTGCTTTCAATTTTATTTTCTTCTGTCAACACACCAGAGCAATATCAGAACTTCCCAGCACGGCAATAAAAATACATGCTTTTACAGTATATACATGTATGACAAAGTTAAAAAAGTAAAATAAAAAAGCTAAAACGAGTATACTTGCCTAATATTGTTAGGTTCACATTAACTTATAAATGCCACTACATGCATTTCCTCTTTAGCTACAATCTGTGCTACACTTGAGAAAAGAAGTACATGAGATTTTTTTTAAATTTGGAAGCAGCAAGCTTCTCAACATGACACTAGTATAATGTGCTTCGTTTGGCAAACAAGTGCAAAAACGTACAGGGATAGACCAAATTTGTGGAGTAAAAAACTCACTCGCAACACCTTGTACTGTCTTCGTTTTCTAGAGGCACAATTGTAAGACTTCCATAACAACATGTCTCCTTTTTGGAATTATACGCCCGTGTTCCACAGCAATAAGTGCTGTTACTTCGCATTTCCAAAATGTGTCCGTCACAGCAAATCTCTGTGTTGACGTTATATGATGCATCGCCGCAGCATATTTCATGCACAGTCTTTCGTGGAAGAACTTTTCCTTTGCAGCACATTTCAGATGCGTCGATTAGCCATAACTTGTCACCACAACAAGCATGTCTCGATCTGAAATAAGCAATTCAGTAAGCGAAAATGTATAGCTGTTCACCAAGAATTGCAATTCCAAATTATGTCCAGTTTGGTACATTCATATTTCAATTAATGGTTTCAGTGGAAAAACGTTGTGTAAAATTTTAATTTAATGTCTATTTTTTGTAAATGTTAACCCAAAATAAGGAAACTGCTTCCTAGATTTACCTTTGCTCCGAATTTCCTGTTATTTGAATTATGTTCTTATTGCAACATATTTCGTTTTTCAGATTGATTTTCTTCCTTCCACAACAGCTTTCATCTGCTTGTTCAAACAGGTGCACTTGGGGCGTTTCAGAGTCATTGGTGAAAGTGTTCTGGCAACAAAGATTTTCAGCATAATCCACAATTTTCTCACCGCAGCATCCCTCACTTGCCCTCGATTTGGGTAAAATTTTTCCCCTGCAGCAATCTTCTTCACTGATGTTGTAAATCTTGCTTCCACAGCACGAAAATGAGCCAGACGGATTACCCTCGTCATCCAGTGGCTTCTTGATCAGTTTGCCTCCACAACACATCTGATTTTTGAAGTTGAATAGGGACTGACCACAGCAGCCTTGGCTTTTTGATCTGCCTGAAGAGGCTTCGCCGTCCTTTGCTTCCTCATGGGGCACTTTGAACACCTTCTGACCACAGCACATTTCATGCCTCGTGTCAAACACAGAATTTCCGCAACACAACGAAAATTCATTTTCGCCCCGAAAAAGTACTTTGCCTCGGCAGCACATGGCTGACTTTGGAGAATAAAGCTCGAAAGATTCTGAAAAAAAAAATAGTAAAATAACATTTCGCCTTTTCTCTGTAAATGGCTTTAATTTTATCAAATTTCACATAAGAAAATTTGCCTTATAAATTCATGTCATTTCTATTCCAATCTGTGAATCAATGATTATTTCTTAGCTCAGCGCACCAAGGCCGGTATTTTTTGAAGGCAAACAACGTTTCAAGGCTAATTAGCCAGGGAGTTAACAACTTGATCATTCTTAAAATACAATGTACTCACAAACACCGTAATAAATTTAGTAGTTCGAGGAAGGCGCCTTGCAACTTACCCACACCAGCAATGTGCTGAAGCGCCAGAAACACAAGTATGACCAACATCTTTCTTACTGTACCACTTGCAGCCTCATATACCAAATTAACTCTTTAGGTTATTTTATAGTAAGTCATTTAAAAAAAACTTTATATTTGACGAGTGGTCCAATGAAAGCTCAAGCTGGTATTTGATTGGTCTGCCCCGACCTCAACCTTGCATTCATGAGAATTCTGACACTGATATGTAAATGTAGTGTTGGAAGTTACGTGAAATGGCCTAAAGGAATTCACCTGAAAAATGCCTTTTTAAAAAAACAATAGTAAAACATATTGCGGAGAATTGCAAATTCGCAAAAAAGACACTCCAGGATATGAAGCCACATGAATGTAAATAGAAACATTAAACAGATTATAGGCCAAGGTTTAAAATGATGACAAACTGAAGCCTTTGAGCTTTATTATTCACAATCAATTTTGATCTGATGCACATACAAGCGCAAGCTAAAATTTAAACAATGATGGCCTTGCAGATGGCCTTCACATCTAATTGACCAATTTCTCATCGCCATTGCCCAAACTTCTTTGTCGCGATTTTTTGATTCACACATGAGGTCAAATTATAGGCGCATATTCATTTTCGATGTTTAAGAATATTATTGTAAAAAAACATTCTTACCTACTTCGCACCCAATGAACAGATTGGCAACAAACTATGAAACTCAGGTAGATCAAAACAAGGATGCTCTAGTTAACATATCACTGACACCTCTTCATTATTTCCTGAAGACAAAGAATCGCATAAATGTCATACAGTGTACATGTACAATAAAGTAGGCTACTATATTTTTTAGTACATGTTGTTTCAATAAATTTACCTGTTGAATTTCCGTTGGAAAACTAAATTGATTTATTTTTGCACACTTTAGGCAAACCCATTTGGCAAAAAATAGGCTGCATCCCTTTAAAAAAACAAGAGTACATTTCATACACAAATGGAGAAGATGCACATGCAATTTAGAAGGTTGTTGAAAGGTATGCTCATCTCGATTGTCTGCAACAATCTTTTGTACATTTTCAATTTTAAAGTTTTGGTCCTTTTAGGGGCCCCTGACCACAAAATTTTTGTATGTTCTCACTAGAGAATAGACTAAATTGAGTACTTCATATTGATGAGAATTTCACTGATCAATGGATTTCCTTCCGCAGTTTACCTCTAATATTAAAATCTGTAAACCTAAACACGAAAGGTGTTCGGAAGAATATATGGTAGCATTGGCAGTTATTTAAAATTAAAATGTGTGCAGAAATTGGACCTTGATCCCGACCACTCTGATATTACACAAAATGCACTCTTATGTACAGATTAAAAATGTTTATACAAAATTGAGAATTCAATTTGCTTACTGAGCTTTGACAAATGGTAGCATTACAAACGCTGCAGTTAGAACCCAGAAGAAGAAAAGATTTTTGGGCCAACTGTGATGAGAATGGATCGATTGCCAAATAAACGTCTTCGAGAAACCTAGAGATGAAACAAAATGCTTCAATCAAGGGCTAACTTTCTGAGCTACACATGCATGTTTCTAAATAACTGATATTTTATCAAGAAAGCAAGCAATTGAGGTGTATGACAAATACAACAGCTTTTCATGCTAAAAAGAAGTTTATACAGTGCACAACACAAACAATGAAGGTCGAGTCACTCATCATGACAACAGTAGGAGTTCGAAGCTCCCGCGAATCAGTAATCGCACCATTCGATTGCACGCACTGAAAAACATACTGTAAAGGTGCTTCAACTTACACATAACTGGGTGCAAACTTTGGTTTTCTTCCGAAATAGTAATATTTCTCCTTCAATCCGCACATTTGGCATTGAAATTCGCCTCCTTCGATCTTGGAATCATTTTCAGTTTTCTGGTCAGCCTTATTCGATGTCATTATTGGTTTCTTACGAACAGTGGTTTCTAGACAACAATATATTCATTAGGCAAAATTAAGAAAACCAAGATCTCACTCACGAGTATTTGGTCGTTTTAGTTGGAAGAATGATATGAATTTCAGCAATTCAATGTCTATCACCTGTTCTACTGCAGTTGAGTGCTCGTCGTAGACTGAAGCGCTTTAATTTTTCACGTGTCTCCAAGCACCGCCTCCTTTCCAGAAAATGAAACATTGACTCCGCCTTCTTTCGTTCTTACATGCCCCTCCTTTTTTCATGCCCACTTTCTCTTTTACTCTATTATGTGGTTTATATAAAATTACACTGGTTATTTTTAAATAAATTAAACCCTTTTTAAGTTTTTTTTTTAAATAGCACATTTTCACACACGTTACCATTGATGAAAGTATTAGATTCTCTTTGAATCACCAATGTGTTGAATGTGCCACACATGTATTGGTATAACTGGTCCAAACATGTCCAAACATTTTGTTTACACACTCGCATAAAAATTACATGGAAATCAAAAATACATTTTTAAATTAGTTTGACGCGTTGTCTTCATGCCAAATAGATGCTGGAAGTCCACGCATGCATGTAACCGCCACACGACAAATCATAAAACCTGTACATAAAATCAAAAATATATATTTACATGACAACAGGATTAGAAAAAAAATACAAATACCAATGTCTTTTTACGAAACTTGATTTTATGAATTTAGTTAACATTATTTACAAGCAATGGTTGAAAAACTAGCACAATCTCGGGCAAAATATGAAAATATTACCCCAATTTGTCTCATTTATGGAATGTTTTAATATTTTGCACAGAAACTTTATTTTACAAGAATAAATTTAGAAGTAAATCATCGCCATAACTTAGCACATGTTAAAATTTCCAAAATTAACATCACCTATTTCACAAATTATGCGACTTCAAAATTGGTTTCATAAGCCACCCTGCCTTGTTTGCAGGATTGCAATATTAAAAAAAATTCGTTGACGTCAAAATTGGTTTATGTAGGACATTGTAAAAAGATACATGTAGGTTGATCTGAACCTTTTCCTTCTCCAAAAAAACATGATGTCATCTAACTTCTCAGAATTTCGTTAAAATATCATATCAACTTTGGTCTACAAATCTACATTAATTTCTTTGATCGGCTGATTGCATATTTTTATCACTAATTAAGTCAGAAATCTCCGTCTAAAGGCTACATATAATAAATATCTCTATCATTTGTCAACGTGTCTTAAAGCATCTAGCTAATCATATATTTTTTCCATGTGGTAATGAAATTACGTAGCAGACCGGCTCAGGAGACTAGTGTTCACTGGAATGTAACTATCCCTGGATTTTTCCCAACGCCATCTGTTGAAAAGGCACTCAACAAGTTGAAACAGCCCTCCCGAGCCTAGTGTTGCATTTATTTAAAGATCTAAATGCTATATTATGAATAAAACCAGACCACTGATGCCACAGAGTTTATGCACTTATCCCTTGGAGAGGCACATGTACGTTCAAATACATGTATCATGTCATTACTTATCGGGATAAGCAGCCCCCCAAGTCAGCATTTATCATCATTTCTAGAGCCTGCCCCCACCCAATGATAATGTCATCATTGACAATTTTTGAATTGAGATAAGTACATTACCTCAGAAATGATGTAAGATGATGTAAGATGAGAAAAAATCCGCCAAACTGTATTATTTGACGATGATGGAATTTGACCCAATGTACACCAGTAATGATGAGATCATCATTTGCCCAACCTCCCCACATCCATCATCTTTTTCTCAGTCTCCACCTCTTAGACAATGACATATTATTTGAACATCTTAGAATTTCCCTTCATTTTTTTACTCTACTGATTTTTTTTTGGCTTATTTCGAAATGCTTCAAATGAAAAATTCGTCGTTTATTTCATTTTCTATTGTAACACTCGTCCCGGTTATCAAATAATGGAGTCCCTCGATGCAGCTTTGCTTACCGCGCCTTCAAATGTAGTTTGAATTTTCTGAAAACACTGTTGAAGTAGATTCGTTGTGGCTGGCACTGGCAGTTCGTGGGATGCTCCATTGCTCCTAGTAGTCACGATGCGGGTCAAGTCCAGCTCACTTTTCACGGTTGGCGTCGTTGGTGGTGTATGATATTCGTCCAAAGCATTGGCACTGGCCATCAGGTGGCCGGACACGTCCAATAGCGAACTGTACGGTGTGGATTTGGCAGAATCTGACCAGTGTCTGTTTGAAGAAGACGCCGCCACAGTGGAGACGCCGAGAGATCTGCTGATGTCGCCATTTTCCAACACCACCAAGCAGTTGGCACCAGAGGTTGCGGCCGTGTAAGAGGCCGAGAGATTTCGATGAATGCCTGTACAAATCTCTCTAGTAAATTGAAAAACAAAAGTTCAGATGAACAAATTTCTCTTCGATATTAAAATGATGAACGAAAATGGAAGTCGTTGATTTCCTTTTATCATTTTGTTATTTTATATTGTAAATATGTTGATCAGTTTGACCTTTCTCCCAAAACACACTTGTTTTCCGAAAATCGTTCGAGCATTTTCACTTTGCTAAATTATTTATGAGACACCCAATATAGAGACGTGCTTATTTATAAATATAGACACCGCTAACCGAGACAGACCAAGTAATATGCGCTTTCTTCTATTGATCTGGAAATCTATAAATCTCTATAAATAAATGATTACTTTTTCGAACGTCAATAAATATCATAAGCTGAAAACGGAAAGGTGAACATGCGCATGATCATTTTTTAATTAAGATAAAACACTTAGCAAAAATACCAGTAAATAAAAACATAATTGGGCAGAACTTGAAAAACTTAAATATAAATCTCCTTTGGTACGTACTTACATTGGGTCGTTTACTGCTATTGATCTCTTTTCTTTACAAGAAGCGATTGGTTCTAATGAGGAAGCCGAATGTGAACGCTTGCTGTTTCTGCAATGCAAACGAAATATCACCCTGTTATGCTATTTGAAGATGCCGATTGGGTTACTATTAAATATTTTTGTGCGTAAATTATAACTTTGCACATGTTAGAATTTGGATGTACTTACACATGTATTTAAAAAAATTCAATGTAAATTATATGATACGACTTTATGAAAGTTTATTCAGCTTTGGATTACCTTTGAAACCGCTGATGACGACGGACCTCTTTCAGAAGACATTTGACGCTCTGTGACAATTTCGTTTGAAAAACTGGCTGCAAAAACAGAATATGTTAAGAAACGAAACTACATCATTGACATATATTAAAATTCTGCATAGAAATGACCCACTGGCGATCCAGCGCCTCGCATTTCACGGAGATCGAGATTTCGAAAGAAGTCTAACAATGACAGCTGCAATGTTAATTCAAAAAAAAATTAAAAACTCTACGAAAATGAGAAATTATCAAAACGATAAGTGTATAGCTACCTCTTTTATACTCGGATATTTTCCATCATTATCAAATATAAAATTGAGCACCTAAGATTAAATATGAGAAAGTCAATAATAAAAAAGCAATGCATCGAGTAGCATTTACCGCACAAATAATCACCTCACCTGCAAAATCTGGGTATAACTCTGGATTTCCTGCAAATGCTTGCTTGTTGGATGAGCAACATTCAGTTCATATGCAGCAGCCATTTCGAATAGAATATGTCCTATGATGACACGGAAACAATAAATAGCCGAGCCAAAATCGTGTACTTCACTCAAATATATCGCATAAAAGTGCCCAAAGAAAAAGTTACCAAAGCAAAGTGTGTCGATAGCTTCTTTACAGTCCCTGATGCGTTTCCTTAACATTGGATAGATCCGAGACGTGTATCCTAGCATCGTATTTTCTAGCCCAGTCAACCTGAAAAGTTTTTGCTATAGAAACTGCAAAAAGGGTGGCAGGAAACAGACCAGTGATTCCATTTGCTCACCTGGCAACTCCATTTTGCATCATAACATTGCCAGAATGTAAATGGCCAAAAGGAGGAAACCCTTTATCTTGAATGAATAATAAAGCCTGCAATCATTTTAAATATAAAAAATAATAGAAAATCGAAATGAATATGAATGAGCGGTTCAATTATGTATTTGGTGCAGAATGTTTGACATTATGTTGTTGCCATGGCGACAAGGTATTTTTTTCCAATCCACGTCGCGACGCTGGGAACAGTGCTGGGTTGGAACAGATATCCATTGTTCGAATCACTCAGCGATATTACAGTAAATGGAAAAAGCACGTTATTTCATGCTAGACATCGTTTGCAGTGTGCATAACTTTGACCTTTCCCTAGTCATCCACTAAATATGACGATGGGGGAAGTCTAGAAATAGTGGGCGGTTCATTTCTATGCATCGGAAAAGCTATACCGCGCAACGTGAATTCTTACAATGACTACAATAATGACTACCAGGTACAGCCATACTAGTTTTGTGTTGAATTCTGATGGTGCATGCATCAAGATGGGAAAGTATTTGCTCCTGGTGCCCGAATGGCAACTATATCAAAGGTCTAACAAAACAAAAACTTGCACTTAGTTGATGCATTTGATGCTGGTGCTCTTCTCTCCTCATGCAAGTTTTAAAATGCTCGTAAAATATTATAAAATTACAATTTAAACAAAGGAATTCAACCAGGAATTTCCCTCTCCTTCTGTGTTATCCGCCTAAAAACTCAATAAACTTCAGAGATCATCTCATCGTGATGCTCACCTCTAAAATTTGCCTTCCGATCCTTTGTATCTGAGGTTCTGGTAATCCTACACTTCTATGTCCATATTTGTCTTGCCAGTCATCCCTACAGTTACTCTAATGCAAACAAAGTTAGGTTAGTAACAAGTAGTTTGTATTTACTTCATGACACGACTGCTTAGACGTGCCGTTCTAAATTGCAGTGATTAAATGTTTCTAAGGCTCGAAAGAAAATCTCACCCTATAAATAAGATCTTTCAAGCTTCCGAAGCAATTAAAGGGGAAAATGATGATCACAAAGGTCTCTTCGGCCATTGTCTTGAAATCCACTTCCAAAATCGGATAGATGTACGGATGCTGCAACGATCGGTCAAGATTTTTGAACGCTGCGACTTTCGCCGTGCTTCCGGCATTTGGTAAAGCACCTCACCTGCAATCCGAGAAACAACTCCGACAGCACTTTCTTAGTCGGGCCATTGACTGCCAGTGTGGAGTACTCATTGTGGGGGACCATGGTCATCATCCGATCGGTTTTTAAAACCGAGTCGCGGGCGAGGAACCAATACTTGTCGATACGACTACCTAAATACGGCAGAAAAAAATTCTCCAAGGCGACTATTATATTTCGCATAGACATAACGAAAATCATTTTATCACGTCAAACGCACCTATGTCGTTCAGTTGTTCCAAATACGTATACCGGCCCGAAGTCCGTAAGTAATATTGACATGTCAAGAGGGCATTTCCTGCAACAACAACAAAAACTGAATGAAAAATCTACGACAGCACTGAGACATCATCAGGTAGCACATGTGACATCTGCACTCCAATTGATGGAGCACTGACCTCTAGCAGTTCCCCTGTGTAACTGCTTGTCCATTTCCGCCTTTTCCGGGTGACCCAGCAACTGTTCATCCTCGAGGGCAGTGTAATCATAGCGCGCATAATGACGTCGAAGTGAGGGCAAAGTACTGCTGTAATGCAAGAAGTGGCAGCCATTGAGATAATACTTCTGCACATATTGTTTTTTCGCTAAATTATTAATAGGATGAAATTTAACGAGCTGTCCATATTCAACCTGCTCTTTCAAGAACAGCTTCCATCTCCGGACAATGCTGAACGCCCTGAATAAACAGCAAACAAGTCAACACATTTTGCAGTGTTTGCTTGCAACGTCAGAGAGCACTTAATAAGATCTTCGAGCCTTTTTGGTTCGCTTTGCACCAATTAAGCTCCAATCGATATGCACACATTGAGGATGCCTGAAGGCTGCAAATAACATCTTAAGTACAGCTCGAAGCCTAGATGTTGATTATTTTAAAAATTAAATCTGAGAACTGTTTCTGGCATTTGTGTCTTTGGAAGGCTGGCAAGATTATTTCATGAGTAGGAATATCTTGATCTCAAAGCCAAAAGCTCACTACGACAAAGTTTGGTCAAAAAAGCCCATGTGTTTAAATTATTATGATTTTTTCCCGAAAACGAGTGAAAAGCTTTTTATATTGACGTTCTAGTAGACCGATTTTTATTTTTGCACATGGGGGAAGGTATAATATTATGATACATGAGGGAAAACTATAATAATAAAAATAATGGTTCAAAATTTCCATTGCTCGTGTGATCAAATTAACGGTTTTTGCCCCCAAACGATGCCGCGGTCCTTCGCCTTCGTTCAGCCCCAATAGTAATTAATTAAGCAACTTTTAATTGAAGCATTAAATTAAACAAATTGATGCTTAATGCGCACGAAGCCAAATGCGGGACATCGTTAGCTCAATTAAGCCGATGAGTGAGGCACGAATCGTACCCAGCCCAGCAACAGTGCCTGATCATTTATTTAACAAAACTAACCATTAATATCGGCCAGCCAGCGCTGGTGGACAGGATTATTAGTTAAGTATTGTTTGTCCCTTCCTCCCTCCCATATTTAATAAGTTAATGCATTTTTAAGAGGATTGCCTAGCATCGCTGTGCCGCTAATAGCAAAAGAGACCCAAACCTCAAATTTGGTTGGCTACAGGTTTGTGCAAATGAATTAAAAACGGAAAAAAACCTGTATCCGTGGGCTGGCCTGTCATGTGTGGCTGCTAACTTCATCAATTATTTGGGAAACCATAGAAACCTCAAAATATTTGGCTAAAATTCGTTAGTTCGCCACGTGCCACATTGATTATCGTTGTATGAGGTGGGCAATTCGACAGTTCTCCTATTTCATGGAACTCTGCTGATTGAAAGTTTGGCTTGTTGTCATGCTGAAATATCAATTTAAGCGGAGGTAAAGTCAGCCCAGAATCACGCAACCATTTCAAAGATTTTTTATAACCAATGTAATCAGAATAGCACGTTGCACCCCTGAATTTTTTTTGAAGTGGACGACACTTCCATGAACAGTAAACATAATTTGACGACCAGAATGACCAATGCCATCGTCGATTAAGCATCCTGCAATTCAAATTTTTAAATTGCGAACAACCTGCACATTTCAACTATGCACATTTCTGACGTCCTATTTTGAGCCATTAGCGCCCAGGGAAAATCTTGCGAAGATGACCTTTGGAACGGTCATGTCTGCGTGCAGAGAACATGCCCTTCTTGGCAAGCCGCCGGGCTGCATTCATTGACACGAAAGCCATCTTCAGCTTGGCTTCAGCAAACTCGTTGATTAACGGTTAACAATTAATTACCGCGATCCAATAAACCCGGCCGAGTGAAAAATTGATCCGCAGTCACGATGCGCGTATTAATTTCCATCCGCACAGGTGGTAAATATTACATTAGGTGAATCAATACCGAAATGCCTTGTTCGATATAAACAAAGGCAAAATCTGCACTCAAAGTACCCTTATTGAGTGGCGAAGAAATGTCAAACGCGCGGGGTACGTGACGATTACTCTGATCGATATCGGGCCAGCGGGTTCACAAATTTTTAAGTGGAAAATTGGCACGTGAAAAAACGAAAAAATGGCAATTTTCTGCTATCAGCTACAGTACGTTGCGTGGGAAGTGGGGACATCTTCGATTTCCGCAACATCCCTCTATTCGTACTTCGAATTCGCATTATACGAGTGCATTACACCCCTGCCACGCCCTGTCACGACAAAATTAAGAAGTTTACCATGTGATACATTTGTATTTATTACCACTTGCAGTTTTCGCAATCCCCCTGAAGGTTGGCAAACACTGCAAGCAGCCGTGCCTGCACTGGTTGCCAAGCATCGCCAACAAATGCAGTTGCATCAGTTCAATTCAACGCAGCATTAAAATTATAATTAAAAGAACGCCGCAGGCGAATATAAAGGCAAAATAAGTATTACTCATATAACTCCACTAAGGCCCACTGAAAGTCCTTAAGCCTACTTTTCCCATGCAAAAATATTAAGAAACTAACGTTCCTGCAAAAGTTGTTAATTCCTTGGCAATTTGCACTGTCCACCCTTATGCTTTATTCACACATGCAATTTTTGCCCACGTACGGAGATAATTTTTTCTTCTTATGGAGGTTTTTGCCCAACTTTGCCGAAGGTTTACCTACATAGAATGAAAAAAATTTCCTCCGTGCGTGGGTAAAATTGCAAGTCTGAATGAAGCATTACCTATCACGTTGGTTACCGCCAGAAATCATGCCATTTATTAAAAAATTATTAAATTTATTAAACTGCATGATTTTGGGCAGTAAACAACGTGATAGGCGGGGGTGGTCCAACGTAAATTTCAATGCAATTAGCAATTTTCGCATGTATGTACAAAAAGTATTTCACAGATTTTAGAATGGCAAATTTTCCATACTACGCTCCATATTCCAATCCGATCTTCCAATAAGCCCCAAGAGTTAGTCATGAGTGATCTTATAATACCCGTAAGATGCGCGCGACTAAGATGTCTACGAAGGGGTCAACTGACAAAGAAAAAGTTAGGCTATAGTTATGCAACCATTTTACCGAAGCAGTGAGGTGCACTCTAAACGGAAAAAGTACAAATGTTGAGTCTTAAGGGTACAAATGTTTTGAAGCTATACACACCCTATGGGTACATGTGTTGATTGCACGTGTACCCTTGACACGTGTTCCCATGTTCACATTGTACCTTGAGGTACAAATATTTAAATCATTTCATCTCTTTGGGTACATATATGATCGTTGTCGATAATAAGCTCAGTGGTGGAGTAATCCAGTGCTGCCCAGGTAGGCAGATGTAGTTTCACACATCTGGTGTTAAAGCAAATAATCGTTTTTTAGTGGAGAAAACAGTGAAAATCCGTCAGTTAGTTTATGAAATCAGCAATGGAATAACAGT